>QAXH01005553.1:2481-34234 GCA_004335635.1 Chloromonas sp. AAM2
GTGACCACATGCAATCGCTAACAATGACCTGTGACCACATGCAATCGCTAACAATGACCTGTGACCACATGCAATGGCTAACAATGACCTGTGACCACATGAGATCGCTGACAAGGACCTGTGACCACGTGAGATCGCTGACAAGGACCTGTGACCACATGAGATCGCTGACAATGACCTGTGACCACATGAGATCGCTGACAATGACCTGTGACCACGTGAGATTGCTGACAATGACCTGTGACCACGTGAGATTGCTAACAATGACCTGTGACCACGTGAGATCGCTAACAATGACCCGTGACCACATGAAATCGCTAACAATGACCCGTGACCACATGAGATCGCTAACAATGACCTGTGACCACATGAGATCGCTAACAATGACCCGTGACCACGTGAGATCGCTAACAATGACCTGTGACCGCATGAGATTGCTAACAATGACCCGTGACCTCATGAGATTGCTAACAATGTAAAAGGAAAGCAGGAGCAACAAACTCCTGATACAAGATGTGCAGCGATTGGGCTGTGTGCCATGTGCTCATCAAGGAATACATGGGCGGACAACCATCACACATCAAACAAAAGAGTTCATCAGACACGTGACAACAATCTGTTGGCGTCAACCAGCTTGAGCCTATCTTAACGGTCCATAAGAAGTTGCCTGAAATACAGAGGGTTGAGGTATGCTTCTTTGCACTGTGCACTCCAGTAGGCAAGAGAGGTAGACCAGTTGCCAGCTGTCAGCCAATTGAAACGAGCTCACGCAAGACATTGGCCTGCACGTACCGCTGCTTGTATCAGAGCAGTTAGGTTAGGCTCAAAACATCATCGTTAATGCTACGCATTTTGGACGCAGAACATCAGGAGCGCATGCCTCAGACAGGGCAACAACCCACTGTTCCCGCAGGACACGCGGCCTTTCTCCATTGGCAGGTGCATGCAGTCACTAAACGCCCCTGTATAGGCAAGGGCTGTTGATCATTTGATACCCAGATTACGTCCAGTCTCCCAGTATACGAGTGCACGTCCCCTTTGGATTGATACATGGTCACTCGGTTGCCGACCCCAACTGGAGCCCTTTTCAATCCTACCCAGTACTCAAATCAAGTCAATTGCGTGCGTAATTTTTGGTTTGCTGGTCCAGAGTTTGGTGGGTTTGAATCACCACTTGACAATGTCTGCTATTGTCAACATTGCTGTTGGCATGAGCAAAAAGAATTCTGAAACACGTGCAAAGAACTCCCCTTATTCACTTCACTCCTGATACTCGTTATCGTATTCATACACAGCCCAGGATCCATCGCTTCCTGAGCTCGAGTGACAGCCCGTAGGACCAGTGGGCCACGTGAAGAGTGCAGGGGTGGCAGTGTGCCAGGGACACACGCATTCCACGGGCTCCTTATCCATCTCATACCACGTTTCTCCATCACGTGGCTCATCACGTGGCTGCTGTTTCGAGCAGGCATGTGGCTCAGATGCAGCCTCATGCGACATGGGTGATGTTGCTGTTAGCCCCTGCGTTGCGTCAGGAGGGGCGTGTGAGGGGCCGGCTTGCGGCTGTGGCTGCTGCAGGTGTGCCTGTGCCTGCTGCAAGCTCAACAGCCAGTGCACGAGGGTGGGGTTCTGCGGCCAAGCAAGGGCAAGGCAGGCAGCCGTGTGAGCCTGACTGGCCAACTACCAATGTACAGCAGGTTTGTGAATGTGATTGCTCCCGAGCCAGTCTGGCAACGACCCTGTCAAGCCCCTGTAGCGTAGAACTACATACACAGCATACAAAACCCAGAAATAGCTGAGGCTTGACACTGGCCTTGTAAAGAAGATTGGAACGAATTGTTTTTAGGAGCAGCTACTGATTGGATGTGTATGTGCACAAATCTCAACCATGCCAGACTCGCATGGTGTCCTCCACAACTACGGCAGGCATAACAAACTTCAGGCAGCTAGCTGTGCCCATGCCGCCTAGCTACAACGTCTCAGCACCCAAGCGCCAGCTACCTATAGCAAGTCAGATTGTAAGCAAAAGACTCCACCCACATCTCGTAGCTGCAACGTCACCACACAACATTTCTACACCAGCCCACACCACCCACAGGGAGTTCCGTGCACAGACCTGCAGCAGTTGCAGCGGGTTTGTGTCGCCTGGCGGATGCGGAGGCTGAACAACAGACGGGGGAGGTGGTGGGCATGCGCCTGACGGGGCGTCTCCTGCCTGCACAGTGGTGTGTGAAGCAAGGCCGCCGCGCCTAACCCTGCGGCCACAGCCACACAACACATGGTATCCTTGAACACGTGCCCTGATCACCTCGGACGATAGGTTTGGTACACATACTTAGTCGGCGCTTCATGTGCATAAACCAGGGGTGGGTGGGTGGGCTGGGACCCCTCAGGCACAAAGTCCTGATAGGGTCTGGGAAAAAAATATTTTGCTCTCCTCCTGGCATAAACCATATCACAGCGTGCGTTACAAGTATGTTGTCCTAAACTACTTGTGAGACTGTACATACGCCATCGCCACCCGTCTGCTGGCGGAAAGCAATGGTCCCACCTGCTTTTCATGTGCAGCATTTCTCCTGACCGCCTGCCTGTCCATCACCAGCCAGCTTTCAGCTTGCCTTTTGGCCTGCTTACACACACTTCTCTTCTGCCTGCCTGCTCCGACCCGAGTGAAAGATACAAAGCCTTAGTAGGTTGATCCTTAATTTAACTTGTCTGCCCGCTATTCCGCGCCCGGTCACACCTTCAGAATGAATGACAAAGACATACACAAACACCGCCTGCGTGCCTGCCTGCCTGCCATCACACCTGCTGGCCACGAAGTTGTACACGGCTCCAGTCACGTTTGACAGCAGGCTGGCCGGCCGATTCACTCTGCGGGGCGATAACGTCATGGCAACCTCCGGCCCCTCCGCCACACCTGCTGCCCCGGTTCCACCACCCATAGCATCAACGGGGTGCGTTCTGGCATCACGCACAGCACGTGCATGTGCATTTCCGCTAGACGATGGGCCTGCACCTGACTCTGGCCCAGCGTCCGAGCATCCTGCTGTCAACGCTCCCGTTCCCGTTCCCGCGCCCGCCCTGCTCCTGTGCCCCGCGCCCGCTGTCCCCGCGCCAGCAGCCGGGCCCACACACATCGAACCGTCCGGTTCCGGACCCACTCTCCTTAAAGCCCTCTGCCCACCCAAGGCTTGGAAGCACTGGGGTGCGTAAGCACCCCCTGAGCTGCCACTGCCGCTGCTGCACACAATCTCGTGATGCGAGCCTTGGGTAGACTTGGGGTCTGTCGGGGCGTGCAGCGGTCGCCGCACGTGTAGCACGTTGTAGGGTTCGCCTTCATACTGGGGTGGGCTGCCATGGGGCCAGAGCCTGCAATTGATGGGGCAGGATGCCACTGGATTGAGTGACAAGAATGGACTTTCAACATGCACGTCACATATTATGCCCAGTAAGAGAGATGTTCAGGGTAAGGGTTAGGGTTAGGGTTAGGGTTAGTCGTCCATCCCAGTAAGACAGCGTCGCCTGTCCAGTTTACAACTGCCAATAACTCATTTCCATGTGCCCCTGAATTGTAGTACTTGCAGTACTTTGCATGCATTGGGACGGAGTGTGTGCCAACCAGTCGTGCCAATGGGTTGATACGCCAAGTTGATGGGCAGCGGGAGATTCCTTCATGCGCATTCCACGCATTGAGACAGAGTGAGCCCTAACAAAGCGTGCCAAAGATAAAGACTTGTGTGCAGCAACATCACACGACTTGGCAACCTTCCCCTGAAGGCTACTGCGTGACTCACCCAGCCATGCCCTGCTGCAGCGCTTCATGCCGCATGGACACGGGCACGTGCGCCGGGGGAAGCACAAAGTGAGCAGTGCAACCCTGTGCCGGACACACCACCTCAGGCTGCTGCTGCTGCTGCTGCTGGCCTGAAGTGCCAACCCCCTGTGTCTGCATGCTGCTGGCTTGCGAAATAGGTTGTGCTGGGCGAACATCCACAGCGCCTGCAGCATCAGCCCGCTGTGCCAAGCCGCCAGCATCAGAAATTGCCAATGGACCCGCCTCCGTCTGTCCATTGGCCATGTCCACGTCTCCTTGCTGATCCTGTTGCTCCGCCACAGCTGTGACCTTGTGCTGTGCCTTGGCTCCTAGAGGGGCTGTGGTGTTGTCTGGGCTGGCCCAGCACGTGTGCCATGTGATGGGCTTGGCTGCCAGGCCGCTGAGCAGACCGGGCATCTCGTGCGGCGCCAGGGATGTGCCGTGGGCTGCCACGTACCTGATCGCCAGGTAGTACTGCATGTCTGCGAACAGAGCACAGAGCACAGAGTGAAGGATTGGATGGCATACGATAAAGCTGGACAGACCGTTGTGTTTCCGGCCATTCTTTGCCGTAATCCAGGAAGGTCAAGCATGCAGATGTGTAAGATAACTCAGCTGTTGATCGTGCAGCCCAGGGCTCAGCCTGCGCCCTGTCTTTTGTTCTTCCACTCTGACGACTGCTCGGTTTTGCAAATGCAAGGTGAACAGTCCCTTACCAATGCCCTGTTAGCCTCCCACCTTCCCACTGCTGCTGCAGTTTGCCATGCAGCCGCACCAACAGGTACCCAGCCACCGGGACATTGCGGTACAAACTGAACACCTGAGGCACGTGCAACAGCGGCAGGGAAACCGATAACGTGCAAGGATTGTGCACATGACTCACATGCACGCATGGACGGTTGAGCACGTGCAACTGCAGTGCTGCAGGCCACGCACGCCTCTCACATCACAAATCAGGTGTAACATCAGCTACAAGGTGTAACATCATGCATGTTCTTGTGTACCATGGCTTGCGCTGCGGTCCTGCATGTGCCCGCCCGTCACCTGCTCATCCTCGGTGCGCTTGCATGGGTATCGCGGGGATGCGGGGTACATCTGCGTGGGCGAGGGGCCCAGCATGAAGCTGACGGCCTCAGGGGGGTACAGGGGGTCGCTGCATGGGTAAGGGAACAGGCGAGCACAGGCAGCGCAGTGAATGAAACGCTACAACTCGTGTCTGTGACAGTGCCTGTAGTGGCCGTTGCCACTGTCCTTCAGGATTGGTGATCCAGAATGTAAGGGTAATCTTGAGGATGCAATTATGCAGAGTGTTTGCTGCTCCTCGGCTTGCCCGCGGGCCCATGTGTTATCCAGTTGATGGCGATGTCATGTATGAGATACACAGACATGTGCCCCTGCCGACCTTGTTCTGTTTTTGAACTTTTGTTTTTCAAGGTGCCACCGTCACCTTGCCTTTTTACTCCTGTCCTTGCAGCCTGTAGCGAATTCGCACTAACCTACCACCACCTCTGCTGCCCCTGCTTCCTTTCAACCTGCCGCTGCACCTACCCGTGCTGATAGTGTGCCCTATAGATTGCAATAGTCACAGACTTGACGCAGCAGGCTGGCGAGCTGAGTGCGAACAGCAGACCCTCTTCTGTGGCCTGGTGAGGAGAGCCTGATGAGGACCAGAACTCGGAGTCTGTGTACAGAAAAGGGATGAGGTGAAAGCGGCACACAACGTAGGATGAAGGGGTGATGTATGTGTGCAGATGCAAAATGTGCGTGCACTGGGGCGGCGTGGAGTGCGATGTCAAGTAGGCAGGGAGTGCATTAGCTTAATGCATGCATGCAGCACCTTTGCCAACAAACAGTCTGCAGCCTGATGCTAGAGACCTGCAGCTTGAGTGTAGAAGCGACAGCAACTGTGCTACTTATGGTCACGCGCGTGTGAACGTGCCATTTGACATGGTGCACGATGCGGATGGCGCACCTGGTGTGATGGTATTGCTGATGCTTTGCAGCTCATGGTCGGTTGTGGATGCTGCAACACCCTCACTAAGCAGGGACCTGCAGCCGTGTGCATGCAATACAGAGTTTATGCATCGCTATGGACCTACTAGTCATCAGCCCCGTTGCCACACCATTGCACTGGCTTCAATTGTCGCAATGCCATGTCATGCTACACGCCCAGCTCTTGACTCAAACTCGTCGCCATGTTCTTCGGGACCACCTTTACGGTGCCCAGAGACTTAGGCCACATGTTCACAATACTGCCCCTGACGGGTCGCCTTTCCTGACGGGGAGTTTCCGGTCATTGGCTGATGGCCCCGCAACAGCGCCAGGCAGGGCGTGAATCTTGCATTAGGGCTTTCGTACCTTGCTCGAGATTCAGGCGGCTCCAAGGGCCAGACGTCTTCGCGGTTTGTGCCTGCAACGTTGTCTTGATGTTCATCGTCACAGAACGATAGAAGGTTCCGGGCTCTCATCTGAGCGCGTATATGGCGCCTGATGGCAACCCGGTCCCCCCAATCCATCTTGGCTGCCTTTTGTTGTGCCCGGATTGCGATGTTCGCCGAAGCTTGTCAACGCTCAGATGTCTGAGAGAACGCTTGTGCAGCTGATTTTGAAAGAAAGCCCTAGACCCCAGGTGCGGTTAACTAAGTTGAGTGGGTTTTGTTATCTTTTCTTCAGCTACCAAGGCTTCACAAGGTTAAGAAGCTCCTGGCTCCCAATACAGCATCTGCCACCACGCACATCTGCCTTCAAAATAGCGTGTCCAGGCACATGGAAAACGTTAGTTCAGCAGGGTAATTCCGCCAGGACTGGCACCAGGCTTTGAAGAGGGCTGGGCTCAAACAGGCAGGAGATATTGCACGCTTGCGGCGTCCTGCGGGAACAGGACATGCAAGGGATCCAAATGGCTATCGGCAGCGTCGGACGACCCCAGGAAAATTACATCTAGCTCTCCGGACATGCTCCTCTGACCCAACCTCTGCTTCTGATGCACAGGGGGAGGCATTTACCTTGCTGAACTTCATTCGCGCCTGGTGACGTGTGGGATGCCCAGGGTTCTAGTGGCCTGGTTTCGCGTTTCCCAGAAGGCATTCTTGCCATGACACACCACACGGTAAACGTTCCTGGGTGCAATCCTACTCAACCTTAGTTGGTTGGAGCCTGGGTGGTTTCAAAGTTTTGAGCATGATTTCGGCTAGAATTTGGGGGAGATGTGAGATTTTGCCCGGGATATTCCATTTGCCACGGCAGGGAAAGTCAAAACCTAGGCGCAGGCGTTCCTGTCGAGACAGCAGGAAGCTTTCCGACTGAGGCAGAAAATCAGACAGGAATCTTGGCACCCCCCCAAAATACCTGCCTACCCAGCTGCAGGTCTGGTCTTGTTGCGTTATGTCAAAAAGTCTGCAACGCCATCAACATCTTTCAGTCTGATCTGGAGTCAGTCGGTTCGAATGCAGGTATTAATGCTGGTTTAGCAGAAAGCGCTATTGCATGTAACGACCTGTAGGTTTGTTGCTCTGTGGCCCCAGCTCTTTCTGTGATTTTGCTCCATTGGCTGTCTTTTGGTGTGTGCTTGAAGAACTTTTTCTTTGTTTTGTCCCCTCAGCCTGGCCTGTCTTCAGCCCCCTGCTCAAGGTCTGAGTCAACTTGGTCAGGACAGTTTCCAGCCTTGTCCAGGCGTGCAAGCCTCAAATACTCATCAGAAGCACAAGCCATGGACTGAGGCAGTTGCCTACGGCAACCACATCAAGCAGGTCATAGGGGCTCTCAAAGCCAACAAGGATGTGCCAAGCCCACCGCCAGGGGTGCGGGTGCCACGCAGAGAAGTCATCACCCTCATCAAGGATGCGCTGCAGCTGTAGTGATGCCTCGATGTCCACGGCCCATAACCGGTCTGTCAGCCAGTTTCAGTGACGGTTTTTTTTGTCAACAAATCTTTGCCTGTCCTTGTGTACAACCGTAGGACTGGCTGACACATTAACACAGTAACTCTGTCTCAGCACATTCACTGATTGAATCATTGACACGTGCAGAAGCTCAACACAATGCTCTCATGCCTCTTCCACTACATGTAAGCTGAAAAGCAACATCAAGAAGTGAATAAACAGCCTGGATCGGCCTGTGCTGGACACGTTTCTGTGGGGTTCAACTGGCAACAATGAATGGATGAGACACGAATAGCACAGGCACTGGCCTGTCAATATTCAATTTCCAGCACAGAACAAAATACAGGTCTCTGGCGCTGTCAATATTCAATTTCCCAGCAGCACCATGTGGCTAAACAGCTGAACAGGAAGCACATACACCATCTTCACCTCGGTGTGCCAAATGCCCCCGGAAGGCACAGCCGCTCCACATGCCAGATATTGAATGAATGGTCTGCTACGGCTGGCCCAACCGTAGTTGTCCGAACCATCCGAATCATGCGGCAACCACCACCTCAGCCAATCATGCTGTGTGGACTTTGACTTGAACCCGACCATAAACGCCACAAGGCTGTGGTCATGGCAACATCACCAACCAACCTGGCAAACTTTTCTCAAGATTGCACACTCGACTCACTTTCATCCAGAAACGCATCAAAGGAATTTGAAAACCTGAGTCGTGCAAGGCCGGCGAGCCACACCACCAGCCGGCAGTGGCCAATAGTCACGAAGACAGTAAATATGACAAACCATTTGCAGATAAATCAGAGCTCCTTATGTTGCAACCCACCTGTCCGTACTATATCAGAGGGCCACATGCACAGGCTTGGCAGTTCCATACCAAGGGTCAGGTCAACAACAGATGAGCAATGGTCTTGTATGCCATTGTCTGCAAGTCCAACTCTTGTCCAGCAATAGGAGGTCTTGACGTGATGGCTGGCAACACGCGTTCCTGTTTTCTGTGCTCTGTGTCTTGTCTTTCCGAAGAAGAATGGACTTGCACGAGCCCCCCAACAGCCATCTCGCGCAAGGCATGTATATCTCAACTCACCTCACCCTGACACCCGGCACTGTGTGTGTCCACGCGTGGTGCCGCTCCCAGATTTGCGCTACATGAACATGAACAGACAGGTCATGTTCGTACCACCTGGGGGGCCGCCACTTGCAGTCAGCACTGTGAAGTGCAGACCACACACTGACTGTTTGGCCTTGTTCAGCTCGCTGGTCCTAGGGCACATAACGGCCTTGACGGTTCGTATATCCCCAGTGCTGGCGTTGCCCTCCCTGCACTAGGCACCACCACCAGCACCACCACGCCGCCACCACCGCTGATAGCAATACCAACATGACCGCTGCCGCCATTACTGCTAGCCCCACCAGTTCACGAAATCGTGGGCGAGGGCTGGTAGGGGCGTTGGGCATCGGCGACCACATGCTCTTGCTGCCAGCACATCAGCATTGGCACGCCCTTACCTAGGGCCGGCACGGGTGAAAAGTTTGTCCGAACTGACGTGAGTTGTAGTGTCTATCTTTCATTCAGGGCCTGGGGAGGGGCTGCATGTGGCTGGAGCAGCGGATGTGGCCGCCACCCGCTGCGCGGCGATGAGGGATGCGCAGTGCATGGCTGCATCGTATGAGGCCATGCCTTCCAGCTGAATGGTCTCGCTGGAGCAGGGCGCCTTGCACATGAACGTTGTCTGCAACCAGGGCGCGCAATTGAGCATAACCAAACAGAAAACAGGAGCATGGTAGAGATGGGCACACTCAAGCACAGAAATGGGGCAGAAGAATATTCACACAACGTTGTTGGTGCGTTTGCTTTGTGAATGGTAAGTGTCTAACCCATCAAGGCCACATGCCTCCTGTAGCGTGTCCATAACCTATTCCTCCACATGTCTCTGGCTGCTGGTGTGTGCTCAAGGCGTGTTGCTCTAACGCAATTCCGTTGAAACCTCTGCTGGGTAGCAGTCCTGTATTCCATACATCCACCTCCTTTCTGCAGCCTTGTCCCACTGTGTGGCATATGCATGTTGTAGGTTGAGCATGTTGCATCTCAAAGCGCATGTCTGCCTATAAGCAGGTGTACATATAGGACTACATATGTGCCCCATACAACCACCATACACAGTGTACTGTGAGTCATACTGAAGAAATAGCTAATGCCAGTACTTAAAACATGAGCATGACCTGCTCCTGTCCCTCCTGCTGCCATACGATGTGCTTCACTCCTCTGCCTTGCGCCTGGGCTGCACATGGCCCTGACATGCAAGCCAAGCTCCGCACCTCAAACTCTTCAGTGTCTGGAATGTTGAAGAGACGCCGCACTTCTCGCTGGAATTCTTTCTGGCCTTCCACTCCGGGTTTGACTTGGATGGTGTGGGTTACGGACCCAAATCTGACCACCAAGAGAGGGTCACAGGCCGCGTTTGGGCCTGTGAAGGCGGACTTCCAGTCTGGCAGCTGGGCCTTGCAGAACCGGCAACTGCGCTCCTCACTGCACAAGGCGCATGCATATGGTGAGTGCAGCTTGGAGTGGGCCTGGAAAAGTTAGGTTGCAGCCGGCATGCGGATGTGAGGCAATCACTGTTGGCGTTGTTGCGGCAAGATTCAGTCAGATGCCGGCGGAGGCAAAGACGTTAAACAAAAAAGTGGGGTTTTGACCGCCAGAGCCACCAGCTCTCACCTGCGACCAGCTTGCTGTAAACACCACCTTGACAAGCACTTCAAGTGTACGTCTCTGGGGCACGCGCATGGTCGGCTAAGGGGTTCACGCTGGGACCCCTCAAGACCTGCGGACAGAGAGCAGAGAATCGGTAGATCACTGCGGCGTTGGGATTGACATTGGAGCATTGGAATTATACAAAACACGAAGCCAAAAGCGGCGCAAAACTTTGTCAACTGCAGAGACAGGTGCACGCGCAGGACCGTCCCCCACACTTACAAATCCAGCAGGATGGTGCGTCCAAGTCATAAGCTGTGCTGTCCTCCTGTGTTGCAGCCGGCACGCACCCAAACGCTGGCATTTTTTCCGGCTGCTGCAAGACGTTTGCGGTTGGCGGACTCGCTACCAATGCACGGCCAAGTTGTAAGTTTAGTCGTTGATGCTCCTGTGCGTGCTGAGTGGCTGAAAAAGTCCCCCTATTTTGAAACGAAAACGACAACGTTACGCATTCAAACCACCACCACAAGAGCTGCCACCTTGCTTTATCTTATCCATATGATGAAGTACCAAGGCTGCTCAGCTGTGAGTGGTTTTGCCGAACAGGCATGAGATTTCATGTGCATGTGGAGGCCTGTTTGGAATTGCTGCGCAAAAACGTTGTAGCTTCGCTTGATCCTGCTCACAATTCGAATAGGAATCCAGAAACATAAAAACACGACTGCTGTTCCACCTGCTTCTAATGCCAGGAAGTGGCAGTTACCTGTCGCGCCAGCCTGTCCAGGCTGTTGTGAAGGCCGCAGCACACGTATGCTCCTATCACCAGGATACTGGTCCCAAGCACTGCGATTGACTTCGACCAAACCTGAGTTATTGTTGGCATTGAGGGGGTCGTGTTTGAGTTTGGTATCATGCTTCACTTGTGATAATCTCTACTGCGCATGTCGTGAGTGAGACTGACTCAGTTGCTGGCAATGAGTTAATTGCCAACTACGTTGTGACTTGCTGCTTTCTGCTCCTTTCTTGCGCAGAATAGGTCAGGCCAGTACACATCCCTGGTGTAAAAAGGTGACAAACTTGGTGTGCCAAGGACTTGGTATTCCAAAAACAGTTGAGGGGCGTGCCAAGGATACTATTATTTGAATCATCAGGTGTATCCTTGTGGCCAGCCTGGCCTACTGCCCTACAGACCCATGCATGAACTACTGGAGCTGATTTCCTTTTCTAAGGGGTTGAGAATCTGATGTATCAAACCAGACACACGTTAGGCATACTCCAGGAAGAACACCAGATGAGGTGAGCTTGGCAAGTTGAATAGGATTGAGATGCATGGCTTGCTGCACCTCTAACCTCAACACTCAAGTACTCTGCCTGTGAAGAAAGCAAGAACAAAATAGGAGAATCATGCACCACATGAGGCAAACGTCAGGCGTTCACTTGACTAGTGAGACCCAATGCCCAAACTTGTCCACAACAACAAAAGTACTTCAAAACAAAAGTATTTCAAAACAAAACAAAGAAGACAACTCATCAAAAGAGGGACGACCGGCACAATCGTGGAAAGCTCCAGCATTCGATGTGACTGCTAACCCAGTTTCTGTCATCTGTGTAAAAGGTACAACTAGATTTGTGATGGTCAGCTTCAGTGGTGGCGCGTTGCATGGCTGCATGTGCAGTGCTCAGGCACCCACCGTCCCCTTCAGGGGTGAAGGCTGGGCGCCGTCATGCCGCAACCCACCGCCACCAAACTGCCATGCCCATTTGTTCACCCATTGCCACCCCTTGCATGCCCTGCTCCTTCTGGTGGCTTCACACTGTTGCTGAGGCCGGGCCTGGGGCCTGGGCATCACCAGCCTCACAGTGCTCCCTTTGCCACTGCCAACTCCGAGTAGGAAAGGAGCCATTGACGCTGGCAATTGCGGCTTGGCATCAAGCCTTTCTTGCGAAGCAGTTCAACGGTCAGGTCATTTACAGTCCATGCGTGCGAGAGGGGCATGTGGATCTGTTCGGTTCCGTCTACCACCAGGCGCACAAGCACGGTTGCTTTGTTGTGTTGTTGTAGTACAGCTTTTTCAACCGCAGATTCTCCATGCCGCTTGTTCCATGCCACTATGCGCGCCTATCCTATCCTTTCAGCTCAGTCGTCAGCATTCTGTTGCACTACCTCACCAGCTTTGATTGCTTGCAGATTTGGCAACTTTAGCGTATCTCACATAAGTTTGACGTGTAAGGTTGGATAATAATGCCACAACAAGGCGATCATCATCTCACAGCTCGCAGTACTTGGGAACAACGCTAACAAGAAGCAACCAAACCAGCCAAACCAGACACTCAGTTCCTGCATGACTTGTCCAACCACAAATCCTCCAGGCCGCCGCTCAAGCCTTCCGGTCTCATCATCCTCCTGCTCTGGCAGCCTCATCCTCGGTCAGCCTTTTCAACACCCATGCATGTCGCTAACCACACATCAGGGCAAACCCAGGCTCTGGCCAAAATCACCGACTCCATGATTGAAGCTTGAAGATTCAACTTGACTATAGAAGGCTGACTATCACAGCTCGGCACAACAACGTGAGCCACGCACATCTGGCCGAACCTGCCATCAGCTGTTCCAGCACAGCTCAAAAAGGACGTGTGAGTTGGCTTGGTTACATCTGCACGGAAATGAAACACAAACAAGGATTGGCATGACTGCTGAACAATCTTGCGCCATGCACACATGTCCTGTTCCACCAAGGAATCAGAGACAGTAGAACGAGTGAATGGCCAGGACCAAACCTGGATGGATGATGACAGGCACAACGCTTGCACAGCGCACGATCCCAATACATAAGCAAGGCCATGTGTACTTGTGCACAATAGGATGATGCTACCAACGGTGCACAGAATTGTGTGACCACTCCTTGCATGTTGTACTTGTGCAAGGCCATGCTGGCTGTTGTAATCAATGGAATGGAAATGGCGTCCGGCAGTGAAGTATGCGGAGAATGCTTATTGGTAGAGGCTGGATGGTACAAAAAATAGGCTCAGTGCCCCTGTTTGGCATATAAACCACATACGCCACATCACACATGCAGGCACAGCAGATCTGATCTTGTATTCGTTTTTAAACCGCAAGTTGTATCAAGAATAGACTCACAAGAGTGCTGAATGCGTGGTGCCACACTCAAGGTAGGGGGGCTTTGAGGTGGTTGCCAATGTAAACGAGTTGCCGATGCAGGTCGTGGTACCTACAAGCATGGGTCACACAGTCACTGATGAGCAGCCTAGGGAAGGGTCGCTCGTCAGCAGCAAGTGCTGCTCAGCTACTGCCCTTACTGCAGTCACAGCCATGTTGACTGAACAGAGTGTCTGAACATTGCAACACCAGGTGTCGAGATTCACCAGGTTGCCAACGGCGGTACGAGCATGCCATTAGCACATCACGGGCTTGTGACCTTGCTTGAATTGATGCAACACTCACATGCGCATAATCGACTTGTTGGTTTTTGCCCTGTCATCTGACATGGCCTTGGTGATCTCCTGTATCAGCAGCTCCCCAAGGATGCCTGGATGGCTTTCTGCCTGCAGCTGCCTGAGAGCTTGCAACTCCGTCCTGATGACTCCCAGTTCAACTCTTCCTGACTCGTCGCTTTCCGACTCGAGCTCCTCCCTGGCTGATCGCAACTGGGCCTTCGCTGACTCTAGCTCATCCTTCGCAGACTCTAGCTCATCTTTCGCAGACTCTAGCTCATCTTTCGCAGACTCTAGTTCATCTTTCGCAGACTCCAGCTCATCCTGGGCTGACTCCAGCTCCTCACGGCTGTCAGCCAGCTCAATTTTTGCTGACTTCAGCTCGTCCTTGGCGGCCGACAGCTCCTCCGTGGCTGATTTTAGTTTGTTCTCCGTATCCTGCAGCCTCTCCTGAACAAGACCACACATGAAAGAGCGTGACATAAGAACAAGAGCGCGACAGGAGCGAGAGTCCTGACGGTTGATGATATGCCTGCGCTTCTGCCTAAGCGCCTAATCGCAATCGGGTCTGTACACACCTGGACCATCGCAACCAGTGCCTCGAGCAGAGTAGTGTTGCCTGAGTCAGAGCGACCCGGAGCGCTTGGTCCGGGCCGCGCCATCTCTGGCAGGCGCTTTAGATTACGTAAAAGTGCCGGCTGTGAATCGCTCGTCTCGGGCTCTGGGCTGGGCGCGGCCGCACGGCGCACTGGTCGCCTGAAGCTGCCGTCTACCCGCCCGCTCTTGAAAGGTGTGTGCGTAATTGAAACACACGGTCTGCGTAACGATACAGCCATTGGAAAATGCTGATTGATCCTGAGTGGTTCAAACTTTGCCCGCACAGACAAACTCCGCCCGTTCCTGCGCGCAGATGTCCGTGAATCATCAGTGAGTCACACGTTTTGATAACCTCAAATGTTAGCAGGAGGCCGTTTAATTCGATTCGTCATCGCTTGCTTCACACTGGCCATTCCACAAAAGTACATCCCCGTACAACTGGGTGTGACGCTGGATGTCAACACCTGTCCAACGAATGCGAGAGCTGACAATGCTGTCGTTCGGTTCAATCCCGGTGGCCTGGACATCTAGGCCGGCGAAACCTGTCCAATGGCTCAGCTGCAACTGACCGTGTGACCTGGGGGATATCCTTATTTGGCACCCCGTGCACCAAATCAGTCGCGGGTTGGTATAAGATGCCTCCAGGCTTTGCGGCACGCTAAGGCTTGTTGTCAGTGGTGGCGCCAGCAAGGAGAGCTGAGTGGCAAAACTTCCTCGAGCGATTGAGGACGTTTTGAAAGTGCCCTGTTTGACACCCCGTGCACCAGATCTCATGCGGAGGGGATCATCGCATCAGTCTTAATGAGCGGCATTGCATTGAACCAGTCAGCATCCCTGAATGGTCAGGAATTGTTCTGAAAGGCGTTGGACCCCGTTTATCCCGTTACCCAGCATATCTCGCTTATTTCAGACGAAGGCAAGGCCTAGCTAGCTCCATACTTCAAAGGTGCCGCGGCTAAGAAGAAAATTCGTGCTTGCATGCTTGCCACACGCAACGCAAAGGCTATGGGTTTGGACGCCGCCGAGCACACGCCAAGCCACCGAACCCTGTTGCAGGGGTATTACTAGGCTGCTGCAAGTTATCTGTGAGCTTTGATGGTTTTGTAGCGGGTGAGCTATATCCAACTGTGCTTACCACAGCTCGTCCCTGAACGACTCCAGCTCAACCCCGGCGGACGACAGCTCCTTCCCGGCTAATGCCAACTCGTGCTCGGTGGCCTGCAGCCGACCCTGGATAACGCCACAAACAGAAGAGCGCCACAGGAGCTAGATGCCTATCCTGCCAATCGGGCACAAGTAAAATTCGTCTGTACGTCTCCACCGCAGCCTCAAGCGGATCAAATGCGCTGCCTGAATCGCAGCAATGTGGTGCACCGCAGGTCGCAAGACCTGGGCTCAGCGCAGCCGCTCGGGGCACAGGTCGCCGGAAGCTGCCTTCTGCGTGCGTGCGATCAAACGATACCGCGTGCCTAACAAAACGGCCATGTCGCAGTGCTAACTGATCCGAGTGGCTGTTCGGAATGTCCCGTCCAATCCTGCGCCCTGGTGGCCGAATCGTCAGTGATGAGTCAAGCCGTCAAAATGGTCGCCAGTACCCAGCAACACCACACGCAGGTTGCTGCAATGCGTCAAAGCAGCGAAGGCTTGGATCTTTGCCGAAGCTGTAGCCATGGGTCGCAAAGCCACACGCCCAGGTCTCCACCGTTCCATGCTTGCATCTGGGTGCAGTCCGCTTGAGTATTTGCTTGGTACTCCGCCTCTAACTTTCTCACGGACTTCGCCAGGATTCGAACGTTTTGGTTTCATCACAGTGAGGCTGCTACCGTAACACTAACCCAAATACACAACTCGTATGCTCATACTAGTCGACTCTGGACGTGATGGTTGGTTTGTCCAACGAACATGCGAGCTGACAACGCTGTACCGAGTCAGACAATGCTATCACATGCAGGATGCACTGGAAATCAATCAACAGATGTCTCAAGCAAATGCAACCATAGTAGTAATAATGATAACCGTTTTTGGCCTGTGCAGATTGTTGAGACGTTAAGCCTGCATGATTGTGTAGACAATCAGCCTCGTCTCTTTCATGGCTTGCTAGCGTTTGCGCTCAGTGCATGTGAGGCCTTCCCCCAATTTGATCAATGCAGTTAAGACAAATATCGCTGAAGCCCAGCATTGCATAGGTGGCAAACTGGCGCTGCCAATGCTTTCTTCGCCATCAGACGCACACCTCTAGTGAGACATCGTGCAACCTTGTTGCAACTTGCATGTGTTCACGAGCCGTGCGGTCAAAAGCGCATGCGGGAGTGCGCCACCCGGTCAAAGGCCTCTGTGATCAGCTGCTCCTCAGCCTGGCTCTCCGCTTGCGTCCGTTTCCGCCTTCTGGGCGCCCTTCCGCCGGAGTCCTTCTTGCGCGACTTTCCATCATTCCCGCGCCTCAACAAAACCTGCTCAACCGCATCCAGCGCCATCACTGGGACGGGCTCTCCTGCATCCTGCGGAGAGAGTCCCTCGCACACGTTGAGCTCGAATGCTTCTAACCGACCAACAACACGATCAGACGTCACCTCGCTGCCTGTGATGTCATCCGCACTGCCATCCAGTACGCCCTCGCTGTTGCGCATGGCACCTGGTGTCTCCTGAAGTTTGCCAGACGTCATGCTCGTGTTGGACGGATCACTGGGAGCCAGAGAGGATGCTACCAGCGTCTGATCAAACTGTGCAGCCTCCAGTGAGCCCGGTACCAGCGATCGAATGTTGAAGACGCTCGCACGCACCAACAGCTCTTGACGGGTGATGGACTGCATCAGGAAATGACATGCGAGCAGGACGCACCTGGCTCAATGCTCGATCACCGGACAAGTAAGAGCAGGAAAGGCACACGAACAAACGGGCACTGCGCCTGTCTGTTGTCCGGAAACCAAGTCACAAGCTTCGAGTGGCATTTGCTGACACTTGGCAGGCCTGTGTCCCTGTAGGAAGTCCCACCTGTAGAACTGCTTTGGCATGCCCCATGGCCTCGTACGCGCGCCTTCCCGCCAGGTACAGCGCGTTCTCCCGCTGCAGCTCCGCGTCGGAGTCTGTCACGCCGCGCCCCGCCTGGCGACCCCGCTGGTACGCCTCGGCCTGAGACCGCTGAGCCCGCTGGGCAGAACCTGATGCAAATGAAGAACGCGTTACATCATAATCATGACTTGGCCGATTTGGCCGATTTGCACTATGCAAGTCGATTTGGCCGACTTGGCCGATTTGCACTATGCAACGTTCTTAACGTAGCGACTCGAGTGAACAGTCATGGAGAGAGCACGGCACGAGGCAGCGACGCAATTGGAGCGCACAAGCGCACACAGCACCAATCCTTTGCTTTATTTTAAGGCTGCTATCCACAACAGGCACAGCGTGTTGATAGGATATGATGCACAGTATCGCCAGCTGCCTCTACCATGTGTGCATTACAGTGGCATGACCTAATTCGTTTGCAATGCCCTGCCATACACGTGTTGGCAGAAAGACCGACAAGGAGAGCGCAGCACATGCAGTTGTTACCGTCCAATCTTCGTACTTCGTGTACGGCATTTCACTTGTAATCCGGTGTACCAAGAAGGATGAGACAGGCCCCAGAGTGCATCTTGGGCACAGTCGGACACGCCACAGCGAGTACGTCTGCAGCAGTCGGCTGCAAGGTGCAAGGCATGCGCAGTTGATGCACTGACCCGCCATGGCTGACCCCTCACACCTCTGTTATCCTGCCGCCCGTCCCCGACATGGCGAGGATTGTTCAGCGAATGCTCCGTGAGGTCATGTTCCACCTGCATGACAGCACGCACACCAGCCATATTAATCAACATCGTACACGTGTTTTGTGACTTACAAGAAACGTGTCAGGAAACCGACACAAACTGATTTCACGATCATTCAAGTGTCGAGCGTTTACTGACATGACCTGTGACCTGCTGCCGTCCTGTATGTGGCCGTTACCTCAGTAAACTGCTCCACTTGACACACTTAGCTAGGCACAGATCAGTGTGGGCACATCACCAGGCATGATTGCCATGGTGTGGCAGCATGCAAAGATTCAAGCACGTCTGCTGTGGCTCGTGCATGCAAAGCGCTCGACATTGCCTGACCCAGCCCGACTCGTGCACACATGACAGTGACAGTCCATCTTCCAGTTCAGAGGTTCTGACCTGTGTCACGAGTTTGATGATGTGCTTGGTCTTCTGAGAGCGAAGGACGGTCAGTTGGATGCACTCATACTCGGCGCTCATCTGAGCCGATGCGTCTGCAATCCGCCCGGTGCGGAGCATGTTGTTGACCTCCGCTCGGTTCCCCGGCGTGGGCGGCCGGGGCTTGAGGGTCCGCAGGCCATCGCGCATAGCTGTGCAGTGCGCACGCATGTCATCCGCAAAATCACGTAGCAGTTGAATCACCTCTTCCTGCGGAGCAAGTTGACCATAAAGTGTTATTCAGTGTCATAAAGTGTTGGCCATGAAGTGTGGCAGCTTGCATCACAAGGAACAGATGGCGTTCAACAACACAAATAACCAACTGGCATAAGCATGTGCACTGCTTTTAACTTACCAATCAAATTTACAGCAGCCTTCACTATACTGCTATACATACTTGCTCCGCTCCGCTTTCAAGCCTTATAAGTACACGGCAGCAAAGGAAGGCCTGGTCAACAACGCTACAACATGCCATGTGCTCAAGATGCGGCCCCCACTACACATGATTGTGCGGGTGAAGGGTCATAGCAGCAGGTTGCAACGGCCAACGCTCTCAAACATATACATACTCTGGAGTCCAACCCCAACGCGCTAGTGCCTCATAAGCGCTTGTCCCACACTTTTGTTTACCTTACCCAGCAGCAAAGGGAAGGCGGGCAGTTGCACTTTAAGAGCTGCTGCCGCACCTGCGAACCCGCGTCAGTTGCCGCCGATGCCCCACCGCTCCACTGATGCGTCCCCTGAATTCTTTGCAGCGCAGTGGCTGCCGCGGCCACCTGGTCAGCCGCCCGTTCCCGCATGTCCAGCACATAGTAAGGGTCCATGTTGTTGAGCAGGCGCTGCTGAATCCACCGCTTGACCTGCAGCCGTGTCAGAGTCAAATCACATTCGTTGCTGGCGATCACCGTCACGCAGCTGTTGTTGTCCGTCCACACAGTGCACAGCACAAAAGTTCTGGTTGGTGTGGAACGACAAAGATGCCTCCAGACATGACCAAAGCTCTATGAATCGAATTGCAGTGGATTGACGGAAGACAGGGGAGCCTGGTTCAGAGACTCATCATCATCATTCATCATTTTCATCATTCACTGGTTCAGAGACTGGCTCCAGAGAAAGATGAGTTGTACACATCAGCAGGGTTTGTGGGCGATACAACTAACATCCTGCATGCATCACATGAAGGGTACCCCGGCCAGACTTTGCTTTATCTGTGGTTAGCATTCAGTCTGTATTACTTGCTCAGGGAAGGCCAGGCCTGTGCCACCCCGTTACGTGCCTTGTGACAACTTCCCTGATGAAACCAAAACCATGTTGCAGAGCCATCCGCAGCCCTGTCAGCCATTGTCGCTCAGCCCCCTACCTGCTCAGCACAGAGAGGCGGCCCCATGAGCTGTTTGACCCTGTCAGCTCCCTCGGGCATGGCCTGGTGCAGCAGGGTGTTCAAGAGGTCCTGCAGGTACTTGGACTTGTCAAACCACCACCTGAAATACAAATCAAGTGAAGTGTACTCGGGAAATACTGAATGCAGTGATCTGAAACCATCAAGCTAACCACACGCTTGCACACCACGAACCCAGTTTCCATCCACTGCCTTATCGCATTTTGTTGTCACTTTGTTCGATCCCTACAATAGCTTATGGAATTTCACTACTTTCTGCCACTCAACCAGATGCTCTTCTACAACTAAATGGTTCTGAACAGAAGTCCCAATCGTTTGTTCAGTACCCAGTCCGGGCAGCAATGGCAGAAATATGATTCCTACCTCATTCCGCTCCATTTCCAGTAGGGCATGGCTAGCTGGTGGTACCCCCGCCGGGCTAGCCCGCGCATGCGCCGCGCCGTGTGGCCCAACATGAGAGCGGCGTCGTTCAGTGCAAAGTGCCAGGGGCCTGCGGCATGGGCAGCGGCAGCAGCAGGTCAGCGTAATGCATGCGTGTGTGATCACAATACATGCCCCTCCTGCAATAGGCAACCCTGCTCTTAGCAGGAGACAATGCTTCTTCGTGGCCCCTATTGCAACAACACTCTTTGGTGGCAATTCTGGGACTGATGGGCCAAGGCACGGCTGTGCATGCCATACATAGTCATCGTGCAACACCATTCTTTACGCCAATGTTTTCATTTACCCATCTTCTGTTCCACAGGTGGGACGGCACAGGCGCACACACGCACGCACGCATGCACAAACACACCATCTGCTTCAATGGCGACAGCTATATCCCCTTTGCGCGTCTGCAGCGTAATGTCCATGGTCATACTCCGGTCCTCCGTGATACATTCAGCCTCCAGCGCCCGCCACTGGCCCGGGCAAAGGTCCAGCAATGTGGACACGCAGTTGGTCAGGCCGGACTGTGTAGAAGGGCAGACAAACAATGCTCAAAGATGAGGGCTTCGTTTACAGGTCTGATTGTGTTTTTAGGGGTGCAAGACACAGGAGGGGTGTGGGGCAAGAGGAAAACACGATGCACACTGCTGCATAGCACACGAGGAAGGTCGTCACAAAACTTGATCGTGGCTCACAGAAGCTTGACTAGCGCAGAATGTATTGTATGCATGTATCATAGGCAACAGCTGGTCAGCAGTACATTACTCTTGGTAACGGCACGGGGCATGAAGCCATGTACCTCCTGCCTCGCTTGTGCTTGGCCCCATCACTGTACCGTTGACTCGCTCGTGTTTGGCCCCATCACTGCGCGTCCATTACGCGCCTCCACCCATGCAGCACCGAAGATACACGGATGAAGAACACCCACGCACGTCCCGCCCCCACCATCCACCCACGCACCTGGAAGGCTGAGCGTGCTCCCTTGGTCACGTTCTTCCTCGCCATGTCATTGTACCGGAGCAGCTCCTGCTCGGCCTGCTGCAGCCAGGGCTCCTGCCAAGGCAGCAGCGAGGGCTCGGCCGGCACCTGGCACCGGCACGTGTGTCGACAACAGGGAAGCCGTCAGACTCTTCACCCTCCAGCCAATGTTTCAATGGTTTGGAATATGCAGACCTTAATCATATACACCAACACACCCGTTCACACGTTCACCAAGTTTGATTTGGTCAGGTTTGATTTTCCCCATTGTGACCTCAACACAGGACACGAAACGGGGTGGGCACCAGCCTGGCCTACGCTGAGCAAGAAAGCAGTACGAACGCAGCGAACAAAGCAAGCAAGGCAGGCCAGCTGACGGCAAAACAGGAGCGAGCCGCCAAAGCTGAGGTCAAAGGCTAGGGAAAGGGCCGCACCTGGTGCCACACAGTCGAGGGCACGCCCGGGCGCCCCTGCAGCCGCGCACGCTCCCACTCGTGCTCGCGCAGCACCTGCACCCAAGGAAACTGACAAGCTGCTCGTAAGCAAACTGACATGACGCATATGATGCTATGATGCAAACGAATAGCACCAGCAGTCCTGACAGCTAATGGGCAGCATGGCCCGCAGTCTCAGTTTAGAACAGTTCAGGTAGATGTCGGGAAAGTGTGCACCTTCTACAGAACAGGCACAAGAAGTTGTCTTTGAAGAAACGTGCTTACAAAGAATGAGTGAGTACATGCATTTGCTTGGAAGAATGCATGTCATCATGACTGCAGCCATGCAAGGGGGTGTCTGACGGCCAAATCGTACACCATGTGTATACATGTACCACTGCCACGCATCAATCATGATCGGTCATGCCCTATGTTTGTCCCTGGCAAATGCTTGATGATCAAACAAGCGTCAGATCGGCATGTCAATGAATGTACGATGGAGACTGATGAAAAGTGATAAGCAAAGAATGTACTTAACACCCAAGATTACGGGTTTGCTGTACACTTGCTTCACAACCCCTGCTGTACAACCCCAGACACTGGTCGTGTACTGCACAACCCTGACGCCGCGTATCAATAATCCAATAGAACACAACAAGCAGGAGTATGAAAAACACAAAACTCTGGCCATGCGCTGCACAACCCAGACCTTGGATGCATCTCGTTGCTGATCCAACCGTAAAACACAGCCTTCTGTTCTATCAAATCATGGTGCATGCTTGATCGCGCATAAATCGTAGAATAGGTTAAAGTATGAACATCGTCCTTGCTCTCACCGTGAGGTATGTGGCCAGCTGGCTGGCCACCATGGGCGTCACCGCCCTCCACGTGCCGCCCCCCTCCGCACGCAGGTCACGCAGCATGTGCGGCACCAGACTGCGCCATGCGGGCCCGCCGGACTGGTCACTGATGCCCAGGGACCACATGATGTTGTTGAAGGCGTGGCGGTGGCTGGGCGGACACTGGGGGCAACCAGGCAGACAGCCACCAGTCAGTGGCTATGAAAACCAGAAGGTGGGCGCGGAATCGCAACCTGGTTAAGGCATTTGAATGGCATAGGCCAGTGCGCCCAGGCCAGCTCAGGGTGATCCCCTTGCCCTATTACGGCAAGCAGGCCCATGAGCCTCATTGGGACAATGACTTGGCTGTTTGCTCCATGGTGCTAGCCCGAGGGAAGGGAGAGGCAGTACATGGAGGCCACATAGACAGCATACGACTGTTCGGCATTTGATTGATAGAGAATTAGGCAATGATTTGAGAAACTTGAAGGTGAACCGAAGAAGGCTAGGAATGGCGAAGGTTGTGCCTGCTGCTCCAGAACGCACTAGTGCAGAGCAATTAAGGTAGAAATGAGACCCCGATCTCTTGCCAAGGGCACCAATCCAGCAACCTTTGGCGCCCGGTCAGCTGCAGCGCCTAGGGTTCCCGGGCCTGCTCCCAGGCACCAGTGACGTGCGCCCTTTGCAAAATTAGATGATTAGATTTTGCGCGCAACCCTTCTATGCTTACAAACCCTCAAACCCTTCGGCCTCCCAATCATCTACATCTTATCTTTTATCTTGACCCAAAAAATACCTGACCCACGAGCTTCATTTGGTAGATTAGGCAGACTTGATCTGTCCATGATCCGTTAACAACTCCAGCTGATTTTACCTCGTCACTCAACCCCATTCCAAGCACATGCCACTTACATGCCCCTGCTTTAGCAGTTCCTCTGCGAACGCCTCTGCGATTGCCGCGATGGCCGGCCCCGCCCGCCCCTGGTAGTGTAGGTTGGCCAGCGACACACACAGCATGGACTGGCTCTGCTCGTCGAGCGAACCCAGCTTGTTGGGCGGGACCTGGGGCCAGGCACAAGGAACATGAGCATCGCCCTTTGTCACCCGCTGAAGCAGAGAAATGTGCGAGAAACCCACATGAAACGGTCAAACACTAACGCAAACCAAAGCCTGAAGAGAGAAACCTATTGACATTGGTTAGTCACCAAGCATTTGCTAGGGTCAAACAATGTTCAGGTCTAGACGGGGGGAAGGCAATGGAATGTCGGCAGTGATTGATGTTGAGATGTCAGTGGTGGCCAGTGGACCCCAGTGGTGGATAGGTGGGTGGTGGGTGGCGAGCAAACTTTCGGTTTGCTGACAGATTTTCAATAGACAACGGCGTGCCAAGCCTTTGAATCAGAAGTACCCGCAGTGTCAAGAACAACTCCGGCTGTGATGCTCATGCTTTCCATTCTTTTCCCTCTCTCACTCCCCTTTCACTCCCTCAGACTCTCTCAGGCTCACCTTCAAGATGACCTGCAGCAGCGGTTCATTCTGAAACCGCAGTGCGTGGCTGCCCCACAAAGCCTTAGACAGCAGCATGCCTGATTTCCCCCACCACCACTGATTTCCACGCCCTAGCAGCTCCTTTTCCAGCCGCAATTTCAGCTCCACGCTGACGTCATACAACCATCCCAGCACCGGGTTGCCCGCTCCGGAATTCAACAGCTGCATCATGAGTGCCCTTTCTACAGCCACCTCACCCAACTCCCGACCCAGCCCCGCTCCCTCTCCTGCTGCTTTAGCTGCATGGCTTGCTGAATCCTTATCCGCGCCGGCAGCAACCCTGCCATCCCGTGAGTCCAAGGCTTGCCCTGAGCCCACCTTCAAATCAGACGGCAGGTAAGGCACATCCTGCCAATGGGGGGCCACGCCAGGTTTCTGACTAGGCAGCAGGCTCAGCACAGGCCGCAGGGTGGGGATCATCTGATCCGGGGCTGGGCGGAAGAACGAAGGCACATCCACTTGCGTTCCGCCTGCATCTACCATTTTTTCAACTCTGTCAGCATGCCAGGTACTCCAGATGTCCCCCTGCTCAGCCTCCACCGACTCCGCTGCTTCGCTGGTGGTTTCAACAGCTGCTGCCTGCAGCTTGCCATCCGGGCTGGTGCTAGCGTTTTCTGTTGGAATGGTGGTAGCTGCTTCTCTCCAAGGGGTGACGGGCGGCCAATCCCAAGGCAGTGGGTGCTTTTTCTGTTCAGCGTAGCTGTGCTGCTCAATGTACTCCACCACGGCTGTGACTTGCTGCTCGGCTATCTCCGCTAGCTGGAAAAATGAGGGGCGTTGGAGGGCCCCCGCAAACATGAAGTTTGACTTCGACATCAGGCCGTAGGAAAAGAGCAGCGTGCTCAGGGCCTATGCAGGTTCAGACGTAGAACACAAGGAGCTGAGGTGCTGCTGTTACTAGTCAGTACAAACGTGTATATCACATATATGTATTAGGCATGACATCATGTGCTTGAATGCATGAGCAACGCGCATCAGCCACGCTTAATCGCCTTTGATCTTTCTAAAATCTCTGAGAAAGTGCATGCATGATACTTTGGAGGGCACCATGCACAAGCTTTGCTTAGGGGTGGATGTAGGCTGCTGCTGAGTACTTTAAGTATCTACTCTGTAGCGTTGCAAGCTGCGGACTGGCAGCCAGCAAATGGTGCAGCAATCCCGCATATCCGGTGTCAGAAAGACAGCTGCAATATCCTGTGCCAGGGAGCTCCCTCACCGATGGAGGCGCGTCGTGCCTGTGCGCGTGCACCACCTTTGTGGCAAACAGTATGGCTGCGGGGTCGTCCTGCAGCTGCACCCTGCCCAGCTGCTCTAGAATGTTGGCGGCGTCGGCGGGCGGGTCGGGCCACACGGGCAAGGCAGCCATGACAGGGGGAAGCAGGGCACGAACAACCTGCCTGCGGATTGAAGGAGGACAAACACTCCACAATCAGGGCAAACCTGCTTGCAGGGCGTGTTTGCAAATGCAATCAAATAACGATCATGACAAGTGATGATGAAGGGTAGGCAAACAAAAATCTTGTAGAGCGATTCTACCAAGGCCATGTAAGGACGAGTGAGCCAACTTGACTGAATGTACGTCCATGGCACAGTTTCAGCTTGAGTGCTTTTGTTACCTTCGCTTTTGCTCAGGACCGCAAACGGGTTTGCCAGCAGGTGTTTTGACGCACATTATGTGGATAAACGATACCCAGCCTGTTTGTGATTTGCTTTGCCTCAAACGCCAAGTGGCCAGCCCACCTTCGCTCATCCAAATCCATCCATGTCTTGGGCACCTGCCCCACCGCCCACATCAGATTCATCTGCCAGACGAATACGTTTTTGGGCTCTTCAGACCGTTTGGGGTCCATGGTGGGCCTGAGGGGCAGGCTGGGCTCGCCTGGTAAGGGCCCCACGGCTCGCAGAGCGGCAGCCCTGGTCAGCCCTGCAAACAAACACCATTACAAGATGTTGGCAACTAGCAAGACAACACGATTGGCAAGATGTTGACAACCAGACTGGCGTCGCCAATAGCACGACAAGTAGCCAGGCTTGCTCTGGGTCTCGTCCCCACCTAGGTCATCCCTGAGCTTCATGGTTGAGCGTGCCAATCCGTGCTTGACCAGCATCCATGCCAGCTGCTCCAGCTCCCTCCTGCTAGTGAGGCTATCCACCACCCCTGGGGCAGCCAGCGCCTCTAGCAGGGTGCGCCTGAAGCTTAGGGGGGGCCCCTGGCTTTCAAGATCCTTGGACAGGGGGATGGTGCCCAACACAGTCACAAGCTGCACGAGGGTGTTTGAATGACAGTAACAGTCACGTGGCATGGCAAGACATGGTGGGTGCACGGAAGGTGGGCGAACCTGGAGACGCTGCATGTGCCTTTGTGCAGGCAAGGCCAGTCCTTCAGTGAGCTCATCACCATCACACATATGACCTGCTAGCAAACCGCGAACTCAGTCCGTGCTGGTACAGCGCTGGCGCTGAGTGTAGAGCGTGCCATGCGAAAACAAGCTTTTGGTTTTGTCACCAGCTCTTGTCACACCTCAAACTTCAGCTCAGCCAGTCAGGAGATCGAAGGGAGCAACTAACTGAAAGTTTGAAGATGCAACAGTTGGTTTGTGCACTCATCCCAAGACATCATCACTCGCTGCATGTTGGACTGTCATTTGATTCCCCAGATAATGCACAGCCTTGTGCTGATGGCCAATGGCAAAAGCTTCTCAGAAAAACCAAATTCCAACTGTCACAACCGCAATAACAACACCAACCGCTTCACCTGCGGCCCGTTGAGCGCATGTAGGCGTGGCTCCAAGTCCTCTGTGATGCTCTGGATGAGCAGTGCTCGTCTGTTGCCAGGCTGGAGCGCGGAGGCCTGGAGCAGAGCCGTCAAGAGGATGTGGGTGGAGGCATTCCCGGAGTGTTTCTTCAGCAACTGAAAGGTGTGAGGAAAGTGTAAGGGATGTGTGAGCAAGCGAGGTGGGGAAGCAGAAAAGTGTGGTATGAAACGTGCACGAGGAAGGCGCGAGGCCGTCTTTCTGTTGTCGATGCGTGCAATTCGCACAAGGGGTGTGTGCCGCAACTCGGGGACAAATGAAACTCAAAGTCAATCGATGTTGTTGAGTGTTGGCAGGAAGACAAACCAGGAAGAATAAGCATTGTCAGCGTCCCAAAAGGCAAGCAAAAATGCACAATAGAGATGCATGCGTATTGTTTACGATCTGTTTCAGAATTAAGGTGGTCTTCTGCAGAAAAATGGCTGTGCTGCAGCAGCCTCCACAGCCCTGTTGCTTGCACACCCGTTCAATGCTTCCTTCTTGCCGCTCCCTGCCAAGCCATGGCTTCGTGGGGTCCATTCGAGCTCCCGGGGAAGCGGCCTGAAGCAGGGGCAAATGGCAGCCAACAGAACCTCATGAGCATCAATGGCCTTGTATCTCACACCTCATGCCACTTGACGTGCAGCAAACCACAAGTGTTGCCACCAGGCTAAGTTGTGTAGCACAGCCACCTTCAACAGGTCCTTAAGTACTATTGAGAGAGAGAATCTGTGAATGTTTTGTACAGTTGCCTGCAAACACAGCAGGTGCGCATGCGCCACGGGCTCCAGTTGTTCAGCCAATGTATGCTCACGGCTACTGCACACAACGTGAAAGGCTGTTGGCCTAGAGGGTGTAGGGGCACCATGAGCCGCAGGGAATGAGTATGTGGGCCTGGTTGTTGGAACGCAGCAGCAGGGTTCAGACGTGGGACTGGCAGGTGGCGGGTGAAAGTTCAAGGCCTCCAGCAGTTGTGTGTGTGAGTGTATGGGTTTACCCTGACTTGCCTACTGTTCACCTGTGTGTCGGCCCCTTTGTCCTGATGTTGTTTTGAGTATTGATGTACAGACGACAGCCCAGCGTCTAAAGTCTATAGGTTGTAGAGTGTCGCTTACCTCTCCTGCGCCTTGAACACCATCGCAAGCACGGCAGCTTGTGCTCAACAAGCGTGCTTGGAACCCAGCGGCCACTGTACAGTGCTCTGAACTCAGTCCTGGTATGAGGAAGTGATTAGGCGCTTGGAACATCCCATTCAAATGGCCAAGCGGGCCCTGAGGGCAACTCATATGCCATGTGCTGTGCCCTTCCCCTGGCTTCCATGTGGAAGCATGGCACTGAGGTGATGCAGGTGGCGGCCACAGTATCTGAGTGGGCTGCTGCTGAAGCAATGCTGGGAAATCCGAGCCGATAGCTGCATTCAGGTGTTGTTTGGGCTGTTGTGTGCTACAGAGGTGGCTGATGGGTGCCAAAAGGGTAGCATCTGCACTCCCATGCTGCGTGCCTGATGCCGCCACCTACAGACAGATGAACAGTGAGTCTATGGGAGGCCATGCAAGGCTTTGGACACGTACCGGGTAAAGCCTTCGCAAGCATGCGTGATGAGGTGAGCGTGCGTAACGCACAGGCCAGTTGTGCAGCTTCTGAGCCCACTCCTAGCCCATACCTGCTTTGTCACCCTCAACAGCTGCTTCACTAGCTGGCCCATGGCTGCTCCAGTAACCAGCCGTCGCACACTAAAAACCAGGAAGGGTAACCGACTGCTAGAAACTCGACTGGCATGATAGAGGCACCTGATGTCCAGTTTCACGTGACGATCTTCGTCTTGCAGACAGCAAAACCACGGAAAAAGACAACGAATTTTGCGTATCCACGTTTCCGCTCCAGAACCAGCCTCCCCGTGGTCGCTCGCTCCCATGGCTGGTCCATGACCGCGCTTACCATCAGGGCGTGTACCCTGCCGCTCTGCCCGTGCATCAACTGCTGCACTGTCCGTGCGCTGTACCAAGCTAGACGGCATGGCGTGTTTGTTAAGTCGACATTGCCTGGATGCCAGCATGGTGTTGAATTCGCCATGGCATAGCAAGGAGTTGAATGAGCACGCATGGGCTTGGGCTTGAGCAATGCTTCCCTGCTTTGAGCATGACGTACACAGCATGATTGTGCACAAGCCCATTCCACCCACTCTCTATTGCTGTTCTCCTCTACCCCATACACCCCGTTCGTGAGGGGCCGGAGCGGGCCTGCTCGCCCACCGCCCCCCTGCACAGGCTTGTCACTGCCTGCTGGGGGAAGAGCTGAATGTCCACACGTTGGGTGTCATGGTTGTATTACACTATGCCTTCGTCGTAATGGCGTGAGCACATGCCTGCGATGGTTGGAAAGTTGCGCAGGGCAAGGTTTGCAGGCAAATACCGCCACTTGTTACGCTACGTGGCCTTCTCTTGGAAAGGTAAAATCCTAGTCCCGTTACACAAGCCCTGGCTGCCTGAGTGGCCAGGCGTTTGCAGCCAAGAGTTGAGGCAAAGACCCAGAGACCCAAACACACTCACCAGCAGCCTGATTGCCTGAGTTTGAAGGTGGCTGGGCGGGTCGTGGCCTTGTCAACACTTCAAATTCTGGTGAGTGGCAATGGTTATCTGGGTATCCGCTGGGTGTGCTGCAAACCAAGCCCGAGCGTGCGACTCTCCATGTCCTACGCTGGGTCTGTGGGTCCCTGGGTCTCTGGGTATACACTTATTGTGCAGCATCCCAAGCCTTGCATGCTACTCACTATGTCCTGCGCTGGGTCTTTGGGTCTCTGGGTATACATCTGCTGTGTTGCATCCCCAGGCCTGGCGTGCCACTCCCTCTGTCCTGGGCTGGGTGTCTGAGTCTCTCGGTCTTTGTGTATGCGTCTGATGTGCCGCATCTTAAGCCCTTGCATGCCACTTTCTCTGTGCTTTGCTAGGTGTCTGGGTATCTGGGTCTCTGGGTACGTCTGACGGGCTGCATCCCCAGCTTTGCGTGCCACTTCCTGACACTACAGGCGGCCCTTGTTGTGACCACTCAATACTTACTGTTGTGCACGCTCCTTGACTACCGTCGGTTCGTCCTTGGCCACAGCAACTGACGAAGAAGCTGCATCCTTCAGCTTGGCTGTAGCATTTGACAACCTGGTGGACACCCGTGAACGCAAGTGATCTCCAGTAGTAGTCCCAGACATCCTGAGACCCGTGGACCCACATACAGCATCATGGCCTTTGGGTCTGCACTTGGAGCCTGATCCCTACCCTGGCCGCCTGCACAACTCCGGCTAGGTGCCACATGAACATCTGGTACAACTGGTACATCTGGGTTGCCTGGGTATGCATTGGGTGTACACGTGGGTACACCTCGAAACACGCTTTCAGTGTAGCTGCTCATTCCCTCCCGTACTGACTGCAGCCGTCTTTCTTCCTGGCCTTGTTGTTCGTTGGTTTTTAGTATAGAGTATGTATACCATGTAGACTTGTTTCAACAAATTCAACAAATGAATTGAAGGGAGAACACAGAGGGTTGAGGGATGGGAAGGGGAGGGAGGGAACCGCTATCAGGTATTCATGTGTACATGGTCTACACTAACAAGCATGCGTATACCATACCAAACTGTATGTTGATATGCAAGCTGCCAACTGGTATGCCGGTGCAATCGATTGGCATTCGTGGACACTTATGCCTGCTATACCATCGGCTGGTCGTCTGCAAACGCGCCCGACACCCAAAGACTCGCAGACCCAAAAGAGGGACTCTCTGGACTTTTGAGCCTGCGCCTGGAAACATGTCATGGCAATCATGACCTGCCTGCACCACCGAAGGCGAGACTTTTGGGCAGCACACCCGGCAACCCAGAGACCTGAAGACCCTGCTGCGGTCTCTAGGTTTGTGAGTCCGTGCCTGGAAATTCACAGCATGGCAATTCTGGCATGGGCACTGGAAGCGGCAGCCACTTGCCTGCCACGCGAACGGGACTATCTCAGGCAGCAGGCACACCCAGCAACCCAGAGACCTGAAGACTCTCCTATGGCACATGCGAGTCTCTGTGTCTTGGGTGTTCTCAGTTTGCACGGCCTAAATGCTGGCCTAGTGTAGCCGGCACTCTGCTGCTACACTAAGGCCATGACGTGTTACGCTGCACACCCACCCTAGCCTAGTCAGGCTACCCGCCCTAGCCTGACCTGACGACCTATCACTGTACTGCTGGGTCTTTTGGGCGCTGGGCTTCTTTACTCTGATGTGTCCAACCAGGTACATGCATGCGAGTCGTCGCTACATGGTTGCAGTCAGAGAGCGCCCAGACAACCAGAGACTCGAGGAATCTTTTACTTGTTTTACAGGGGCCGACTTCGGTGACTTGAGGGGCCCCTGGAAGCTATCGCTTTGCCATGCGACTGTCCCACTGCAGATGGCAGGCGAATGGTTTAACATGCATCGTCATCATAAAAAAAAAGAAGTTTGGCAGTTCTGGGAGTTCCTGTCAATACCACTGTAACATGTGTTGGTGATGTGTGTTGTAGTTGCAAAGTGTGATTGGATATACTGTGGAGTTTGCACACTGTGTCACAGGTGTGTATAGCGGGGCGAGAATCGCGTGTTGTGGTAGACGGTGCGTTGCCACTTCTGGGACAGCAAACCAGGAGACAGGAA
>QAXH01005554.1:1670-11995 GCA_004335635.1 Chloromonas sp. AAM2
AGGGCCCGGAACACTGGCACCTAGGCTGCTGGGTCAGGCTGACGAAGAACCAGACGCCCATCTCGCAGGCCAGTTTGCCTGGCGCCCATCACCAAGTTGCAAAAAATTGTCTGTTTTAGAGTCCATTTCCAGCTTTCGCCAAGTTAAGGCGTCTCCAAGTTAAAGCGATAATACGGTACTTGACTGCGGTGTGACCAATGCTCATGCGAAACTAATCAGTTGAGGATCATACCATCTTGAGTGTTCAGTGCACATACTAGCGCACCAGATCCTGAATGACGATTGTTGTGTTGTCTCATAATGCATTCAAATTGTCATGTATCGTAACGGGCTAGGAGCTGGTTACACATGGATATAATCTGCAGGAAATATAATCATGTAAATGGTTACCAGATCTAGCAAACTCAGGGAACACGCGAAAGATCACATCTGAAAAACTGTCTAGTCCTGGAACTGTCCCAGAACTGGCAGACATTTTTTTTCCGCGCCTTCAGACAACTTACATGGCTGCAGCAGTGGCACAGTCCTAGGCCTGGCAGGGAGAGTGCACTTCAAACTTGTTCTTACAGAGTATGACATCTAGCTTAGCACCCTGAACGGTATGCTGGCACCCAGGGCCAAGAGCTAATTTAGTTCTCCTCACACCAACAAGGAATGCAGAAACGGCTCCTATCGCACAGGCCAAGCAGGCGACGCATGTGCGGCAGGGCATCCCCACTCAATGATCAAGATTGTGCCTGTCAATGGTGGCGCCTTCAAGCAGGCCCTGTGAGCCCTACTGTAACCTGACAAAGCACGAGGCCACAAGCCAAATGTATGCCATAACTTTGGCCAGAGCACGCCCAGACTGCGTCCACCTGGCAGCCGAGTGTCCCATACGCACCAGGACACCCCCCTGTGGCAGCCGTCTGTGGCATTGGCATCCCACACAAAGCATTACTCAGCACACTTCAAAGGCTGAAGGGGTTCAGCTATAACCCCTTAGCGTCTGCTGGTTGGCCCACAGCCCTGCTCTCATCCCCTTGTCAACTGCCCTTGAGGTGACTCGATGCTGCATGTCCAAGCAGCTGCGGCTGCAGCTGCCTGCTAATCACTGTGGTGCACAACCTCTGCACCGACCTTGAGTGGCGCCACGCGTGTCACATGCTCTGCTGCTACCGGCTTCACCAGGTCTTCCAACAGGAGCGGTACATAGCGACACGGCACGCGAAAGAGATGGCCTTCAAAGCTGACCTCAATGTCGCCTGGCACACCAACGTGGTGACCCTCCGAGGGCACCGCACTCAAGCCCACCATGACCAGCTCACTCCCTGGTGCAGTCATGGCCCTCAGAATTGCAGCACCAGCCGCCTGCAGAGCACCGGCCTGCTTAGTTTTGGAGGTTTTCGTGACCTGTCCTGCAGCATTGTGTGAAACTGTTCTTGCTTCCAGGCACTGTATCCTTGAGTTTAGCCATGTACCCAACAGCTTGCCTTGTATCCAGAGCCATCAGAGTCATCAAAAAAGATGGTGGTGGCGGTCGTTGAGTGAAACTTGCATGATGAGACGGAAGACAGTTTACAATTTGGACCAGGGCTATGGGCTTGGCACATGGGCAAAGACCAGTCACACTGACTATGGACGAACAGTCACCGGGGTCTGCTCTGGATACGGAGCAAAACTGCATACTGACTTTGCCATACCCGCCACAACCTGCTGGCATACCCGCCGTTAGCATGTGCGCTGCTAGTGTTAGCATACCCGCTGTTAACATGACCGCTGAGAACGGCGACTGCTGACGCGCAAGGAATGTTCTAGGCTGGGCGTTGCACGACAAGGCAAGGTTTTGTGCCCCTCCAACTCACACACTGCAGCAGAAACCCCATTACACTGGTCTGACCGTGCTGAACAGTACGTGGGCCGGCAGCATGCAGCGCTGACACAGGCTCAGCATTTATGGAGGGTGTGCACAAGGGTGGTATGTGCAGTGTGCATCCAGACTGATACTGGTTGACTCGCCTCTCTGCCCTGCCCCGCCCTTCACCCTGCAGGCTCATGTCTTGATTCTTGGCAGGCAAGGCTGTGCAGACAGGTGCGCTGCATCCAAATGCCTGCATTCATAGGCCTGCATTTCCACATGCCTGCATTCTTATACAATGAGATGCCTTTTCAGCGCACCCTTGTTACACACCTGTAGGTTCTTGATGTGTGTGGTGAACGCAGCTTGTGACTGCTGGACCTCCGTGCGCTTGCAGGAGACTTGAACCACTGGTCCATTGTCCAAGTATAGGAGCAGGTCAAACTCAGCAGGACCGAGCCGGCCCCACCACATGTAGTATAGACCCTTGCTGCTACGGGTCATCACAAACTATGTGACTGTGAACATGCACCATGAGATGTAGAGGTAGTGTGTTGCCTTGTCTCAGGCTCTGCTCATTGTTCGTCGGCATCTGCCTCTCGCAGCATGCGCGTAAGGCACGAGAGCGCTGAGCAAACGGCACCGACCACATTCTCAAGGCAGCTATTACTGCTGCCTGCAGCGCTATGGGTTCAAGGCAAGACCAGGGCACAGCTAGCTGCCCAGCGGCAGCACCAACTAACGGGTGCAGTGTCTGCCCTGTTAATGGCGGTGCCTGGGTCCTGCAGAGAAGGGCCTGCCAGAGTAGAAAACTATCGTGCTCATGGCGAGCTGCATGTAAGCATGCTTCAACAGGAGTGTGGCCAATCAGGTGCCGCTGGCCGCACACCTCAACTAGCAGAGAGTCTCTGGGCTTACGGCCCCCAGCAGTCACCAGTTGTACGGAAATGATGGCGTTTTGGCTCACGGCCCAGGCTTTGAGTGGGCATGGGCTTGCATACCAGCCTATGCTGCTTGCATGCATGAGCGCACCAACCTGACAAGCCCACTGCGTTGCAAATGTCGCCCAGTAAGTCCTCACGGACCAACACCTCCAGCACCTGGCCTTCAGCCTTGGTCAGCTGGCGCTCTGCTGCGTCTGTGCTGGCTGTGGCTGGCTGCTGGCCAGAATCGCCGTTGGAGTACGCCTGCAGGGTGTTCCTTGTGATGAGCACCGGATCGCTGAGGACCACCTTTCCGGGCTGACATGGTGCGCGAGCCAGGTACCCTGCCTGCACCAACTGCTCTGCGGCTCCCCAGTCCTGCGGTGATTGGGCTGTATATGGCCTCGCCTGTTTCCTGAATTCTGGTCAACACCTTCAAGTAATCCGCTCTCAGTGCGCTCAGGTCCGCCAACTCACGGGCAGCGACCACCATGAGGGGCAGCTCTGGCTCGCGCGCTATCTGAGCCAGGGCCCGCCCATGCGTCGACACCACACGCAGCAAGCTGCTGGGGTACATGCTGGGGTGGTACGTGGTGAGCATGCCAGCCAGCAGGTGGACGCTCACCTGTGGCATTCGAATCAGGGGTACCACACCCAAGTTAGAACGGCTGCATGCACAAAATGAGCAGCATGCCCGTCATACACACAGCATGCAGTTGAGTGTGACATGGAGTAGGAGTAAGGTGTGACACAGTGTGCACGGATGCGTGCATGAGGTGCACAAACCGTAAGTTGTCTTGCTGGCTGGGTTCTGCCACTGCAGCCAGTACAATCGAGCGCGCCAGTACAATCAACACTTGACGGTAATCTGAGCATTGGACCTTTGGCAGGCAGATATTGAGGTCAACCTACGCCAACAAAGGCCAGCGACTGACAAACAACCATCCCGTACTATCGTACTGCAATGCTTGAGCGTACAATGCATTGTGCATGCAACAGTATATGATTGAAAAAAGCGTTACTGCACGTTACTGCACAAACTCCTAGTCGCTCACCCATACAGAACGCCTTGACCGCCCAGCACATCTTGAACGTGGCTCTGGATGCTGTCTTGAAGTAGGAAGTGCAGGGGGCGTACAGGCAGTGGTGGGTATGAGGGGTGCCATTGCTCCCGGGCCAGGAAGTTTTCCACTGCTGCTGCCACCTGGAGAACTCGTCGAACAAGGCTGGAATGCCAAGGTACGCCTGCAAGACCGTGGACAGAATCCGGAAACGATCCAATCTAGGGGGGCACTGAAGCCTGTTTAGGCACAGCACTTATTATCATTATTAATAACTTATTTATTTATTTATTTATTTATTATTAATTAATTATTATTATTATTATTATTATTATTATTATTATTAATTAACTGATTAGCTCAATGCTGTGCCGGCTGTGAGTTTAGGATGCACCCCCTCAGCCTGGGACTTCCGCATCACCGGTTCACCCCTGCTGCTTCGTCGGCCGGCACAGGCATATACAATCCGCCTGTATTCCGTTGTTCAGCTTGACAGCTTGTATATGCCTGTGCCTGTTATTTTCCCCGTCCCAGCTACTGCGCTGTGCTATTTCCGCCGCCATCCCTGTAGATCATCGTCAATCCTCCGTATCCTCTACTGCTACGTCCTCTACTGTCTCCATGTCCGCTGCCTCGTTTGAATTGTTTCGTCTCCAGCTACCGAGGTCCATTATCCACCCCCGTTGCTGCTGCAACCCGTATAATTATACATCTTACTAGGTATTAGGCCTTCAGTCACAAGAGCTGTCTAGCGCCTGATAGTCCATACGCGGTTTGACCTGTGAGACGCCCCAAGCTTGTCAGAGCAATAAGCAGCGCACGATGCCATGCAACCATGTAACGTGGCAGGCAATGCATGAGAGCGTGAATGCGTGTGCATGCATGAGCGTGACTGAGTTCAACGGCTAAACTTTTACACCACATACAGTTGGTACTTCTATGTTTACTACTGCCTACTTCTGTTTTGTACTCACCAGTGATATCAGTAACAGCACTTGCTCAGCAGTAGTGGTCTGAGGAAGGTTGTAGTGGCATGGCAGGTAGCATATGAAGCGACTGCGTGGTGCCGGGTGGCCGTGTTGGCCCTCCAGCAGGCTGATGGCTGTCACCTGTGCCCATGGGTTGCTGAATGACATCCCAGAGCGACGACGGCCACCTAGGCAAGCTACCAAAGCCTCTGGCTGGCTACGTGCTGCCTGCACCAGTGCATCTACGACATCGTAGCGCGGGCAGGCCATGTCTCCTGGCAGGGGCTTGACATCACACGTGAACAGCCCGTCCTCTGGCACGTGGTAGATGTTGGCGATAAGGGCGGCCTTGAGATTGGCCGGAAGCTCCATGGTCTCAATGAAGGCATTAAGCTCGTCAGCGGTTGAGGCTGCTGGCACTGTATGCTGCGCCATCCAATCACGCAGATCGGACTTGGGGCTGCTGCCTGCATCACAGCACGGGCACGAACACACTGCTGTTAGTCAGATGACACTGCTGTGGCATCATCATTGAGATCAGTTGTAACAGACAGCAGCTGGTGTTGCGAGGCCATCTTTGTGCCTTGCACGCACTAGACGCCTATCTGCACCTGGTAATGGCTCACCAAGGGGTGAGTGCAGTGCATGCAACCCTCGTCCTCGGGTTCATGTGTTATCTGCCAGGATAGTGTGTTTTAGATTGCAACTTCGTGATGACTTCCAGTCTGAACCCCGCCGTAAATGTATGACATGTGACGTGCCCACACGAGCCACCCCTGCATGCATTGCTTGTTTCAACAAGCAGCAGGCTGCAGTACTGACAGTGTCACGTTCCTGTTTGCTTGAGTGTTTTACAGCACGCAATCTTTGTCTCCGCACGCAATCATCGCACCACAATTATCCCAGCCTGATAATCTCGCTGCAGGATTATTATGTGTTAGTGTCAGACAACATGCGTGTCTGACACTATCTGACTCACACCCTTGCGTGCACTGTCCGTTGCAGGCTGCATGACCGCAAAGATCAAGCTGCGCATTCCCAAGGACTGAATGCAGTCGGACATCAGTGCTGGAGCTCTCAGCTCCCTAGCACACATGGGTCGCACTGTTGAGCGCTTGAGCACCAGCTTGATTTAGCATGATGGTGGCCAGCCGTGTCAATGGACAGTTCGATGGCCCAAGGAACTCTCTGTAAGGCAGAATACACATACCTCGCCTGCGCTGCGGAGGTGCCAACTGTGTCTGTAGCCCGCCTGCAAGGAAGCAAGCAGAACAGTGCACTGCAACCCGACTGCAACGCATGTGCATATGTGCCTGCTGTCAGTGACGGAGCTGCTGTGGTGACCTTGGGACACCAAACTGGCAATATGCCAGCCTGCTCACAGCCATGTACCGGCACATGGGCAGCGGCGCATGCAGGATGCTGCTGCTTAGCTCAGGAGGGAATGCAATTGAGTGTGGATGCTCATGCAGGGAGAAAGGACAGAGGACGCCGGTAGGCGTAAGTAAGGCCGCCGGTAGGCGTAAGTAAGGCCGCCGTGCTATGCACAACCAACATGCGCACCTATGGAACAGGGATCCGAACCTGTTGTTCCCACACACCCTGAGCTCCTTTCCTGCTGCTGCACTGGCAGGCTGGGTTTGAGAATTGCGAAGTATTTCTGGCGTTCCCAGAGCCCTTTTACTTTAGGTCCACTGGCACAGTCGCCGGTTGTGGCGGGGCACCTAGCCACTTTTGAGTAAGGTAGAATTTGGCGAACCTCTATTGGTGGACTAGAAGCGCCCCGACTCCCACCAGAATTAATCCTGGTACCCTCCACCAATGAGAGGCAACGCTCCAGCCACGTCAGCTGCCGGGCCATGCAGGGAGATTACTATGCGCGCACATGCAACCAAGGTCGCTCCATGCCTACCACCCTATTGAAAGCAACACTGGGGAATTTGCATGACGGCAGACTCGCACTGATTGCATGCAGAATCGCACAGGTGCGCCTTCACCACCCACGTGCAGCTCTTTTTGTTGCTTCGCCTGTGACTGGGGCTCAAGCAGGTGACTGGGGCTCAAGCAGGTGACTGGGGCTCAAGCAGGTGACTGGGGCTCAAGCAGGTGACTGGGGCTCAAGCAGGTGACTGGGGCTCAAGCAGGTGACTGGGGCTCACGCAGGTGACTGTTGCACCCGTTGCTGCAACCAAGACTCAAAACAACCTGACCCACCAGGGTTAGGGTGCATACACCAGGGTGCAAGCAGGACATGTGATGTGTAATGCCTGAGGGCAGCTTGAAGCCCAATGCCCTGAGGCCAGAGTGTGGTGTATGGCATGGCCTTTGCACACTGCGCACCTGCTCCACGCTTGCCCTTCTGGAGTCTCGCCCATGCAAGCACGAACACGGGAGGGTCGTTGGAACCCAACTTGTCAAAGGCCTTAACGGGAAAGTCGTCCAGCAAGTCAAGCAGCTCAGCAAGCTCTTGTGCTGCTCCCTCCCGTTCCTGCTCGGAGGTGCTGCCCAACTTGGGTTCCAGTGCCTTCTTGAGCTTCTCAAACACCCACTGCCTTGGGTCTGCATGGGCAGAAGAGGCATTGCCTTGGGCACACAGGCCTTTGTACAGCTACACAACACGGCCTGACTCCAGCCTAACTGTCCCGGTAAAGCACCCGGATACGGCATTGCTACCCCAGCCTGGGAGTTTATGACGGCTCCATGTGATTGCTGGCGACCACCTGGCACACCCGAGAGTCACAAAAATATTTGGCTGCAGTGTAGGCCACCCTGCAAACCTGGACTAGTGAGCCAGAACCCACCTGGGGCAGCTCCATTGGTGGCCCAGGAGACCACCCTGCTGCGCATAGCCGGGCAGTTGTGAGAAGCAGGCGCAATGGAGCAACTGCATGCAGAGTCCATGTCGCATGAGGGGAGGGATATGCTAAAGGCACCATGCATGCTGGCGCAGCTCAGGTTGTCGCAGCAACAGTCACCGTTGGTCTGATACCTACCTCTGTGTTGCTCTGTTGTCGTAACGCAGCTTGGTGCAAGGCCATAGACCTCTTATGACACCTGCGACCCTGCAGCCAGGCACTTCACAGACTGAGCCATGAGCAGACGCGCTGCCTCGATGCTGCTGCCTCGTGCCATGTGTGCTTACCTGGGCTGGGCTGGCCTGGGCTGAGTATGGTGAATCTTGGCTTGCATGTTGATGAAAGGCAGAACCTGCACAAGCGTGCAACTGGAGGCAGTTTAGTCATTGCAATGTCTAGCCAGCATTTGACGAGACCTACCCGGATGGTGATCCAAAATCGCAGTAGCCTGAACCCGCAGATACCTACACGTCGCCGTGTAATTATTTCCGGTCCTGACTAAGCGTAAAAGTAAGCTAACTAACTAAGCGAAGGGTCGCGAAGGAAAATAAAGTGAGAGGCGGCACGGGGCGGGACACCACGAGCCCAACCGCCTCCCCCCACGTGCAAAGGCTGCGCATGACCGAACAGGCTTGTTCGCATCGCAAAGGGATGCATTAGCACCACAACGATGTCTTCAGACGCCGCGCTGGTACGGGGTCTGGGAACCAGCCAACTTTGGGCCTGCACGCACATTGCCACGCAAGAGGAACACAGACCAGACCAATAGTATCTCGGCAACGCTACGGCGCAATCGTGGGTGCTTTCCGCTCGGACGTCGGACCTAACCCTAGAGGGGACCTGGCTGCAATGTACAGCGCGGGAATCTGTGCAAGTTCAAGAAATGGCAAGGGGGGGACGCAAAATTCATGCATGTGAGTAGTCAGGGAGCAGAGTGGACACCAGGCTGGTTGCATGCAGGCAGGCCGCATGGCTGGAGAGCAGATTATCATGCATGGCAAGCTCAAACGCCATGCAGCTTACAGCAACTCTCCAGCCTTCAAATGAAGGGTCAGTGAGGCATGCATTTTCAACTGTGGTGGTGCGCCGTGTTTCAGCCACCGTCAGACTGTCGTAACATACACATGGGCAGGAGTACACTGTCATAGCCCTGTGGTGCTCGCGTGCATGCAGTGTGCTTCGTCACCAGCTATTCGTCTATATATATGGCTCTACATTCATCTTCGTCAACCTGACAGCCTATCTCAACTGCTCCTCTGCTCGTCTATCGGATTACAAAAATCGATGGGCAGGTAGGCTGGCAGCGGCGCTGTGGGGTCAAACATCCTGTCAGTGTTGTTGGGGCCAGGAAGCACATGTGGGTGATTGATAGTGCGGCTGGGAAGCGATAGGTTGGTGATGCTGGGGTCGGGAGGCACAGGTGTGTGGGAGATCCTGGGCCCAGGTAGCGTAGGTGCCTGGGTGATGCTGGGGCTGGGGCGCGTAGGTGTGTGAGCGTTGCTGGGGCCGGGAGGCGTAGGTGCCTGGCAGTCGCCGGAGGCTGGCCGTCTGGCTTGGCTTTGGGACAAGGTCAGCCGTTTCACAGCTGAGCCAGTGCACAGGGATCTTACCCCACCAGGCAGTCGCCGGTGGCCGTCTGGTTGTTGGCTTTGGGGCAAGGTTGGTCCGTCCACTCCTAAGCTATCGCACGGGGACCTTACCCCACGGCCAAGCAACATCAGCGCAAAAGAAACATGGAGAATAGCTGAAGGATGTGAAGCCTCAGGTCGCGGACAATTGTGGCTGCTGCACGCGGTTGGCGAGCGCCAACCACTCTTGTGCAAATGAGCTTCCGTTCATCATCAGATAAGGGTCCAAGCTGCAAGCCCAGTCAGCAATGCTGGGCAAGCTTGGAAGTGGCAGGGAGGGCGCCTTGTAGGCATCACTGTTGTGAATGAGTCTGGCCTGTTGTCAATCAACTGGGAGTTCTCATCATAGAACAGGTACACCAGCACCTTGTCACCAAGAGTCCATGTTCCGTACGGAGCACGGAGATATGTGGCCGTCCAGTCTCTTGCAATCAGCCACCGCGCCTTCTTGTCAAGGTTTGCACTGCCACCGTCAGCGCCTGTGTATTTTCCAGTCGGATTGATACGAATGAACAGAACGCGAGTTAAAACCTACGTCATTCTTTTTGCGCTCTGACTCCAGTGTGTAGGCCCCTCCTCCATGCGACATGTTGTCGATCTCAAGGACAATCAGTGCCTTTCCAAGAGATGATGATGCAACTACAACGTAGTCCGCATCATTACTGCTCTAAACTGACATCAATCAGCTTGACACTGTCCCAAGGCACAACCCCCTTCACTGGAGCAAGGCCTTTGGTCAGGAAGTGGGTGTTGCCTTGCCTGTCCGTCTCGTTCTCAATCACCAGCGTGCGACAATTCGAGTGCTTCTTACCACACCTGGACTGTTTGGACGTTGCATCCGTTGTGTTGGTTGTCCTTCGACAGCGGCACCAGTCACAGGAAAGGCGGGCCCCGCCGATCGTGCAGACCACGAGCTTAAGGGAACCCTTCTCAATGCAACCGTCGCACTGGACCAGCTTCTTCAAGGCCGAGCCTGCTTTGACCCTGCCTCCAGGGATGGTAAACATGCCAGCCAAGTCAAGCTTGGTGCAGGGGCTGTATTACAGCACGCCC
>QAXH01005555.1:2654-22792 GCA_004335635.1 Chloromonas sp. AAM2
TCGCAAGGTTGCATCAGCCAGCAACCTTGGCAGCATGAACAAGTGCAGCAGCAGGCAGCAGCAAAAAATGCGGCAGAAGCAATGGACGTGCCCCAGGCGCCGCTGTTAACCTGTTGCAGCAGAACCTCTTGCCAGGTAGGACAGCAACGAGATCTGCTTGACATGCGGAACAGACATGTGATCAACCGGAGAAAATCTTATCAGCATTGCACCGGCAAGCTCCGCCACACATGCACTTGATCGCTTGATCGGCAGCAAGCTGCAGCGCGGAGTAAACTGTGTGGGTAAACTAATCACGTTTACTGCTCTCGACCTTGCAATCAACCTGTTTGCTTGCAGGTGTAGCCCTTCCCTCCCGTGCGCCTTCCAGCCGCGCGACGCTGTGCTAAAGCTAGTGCAGCAGAGCGGCACTAACACGGAAAAGACACAGCAGTCACTGACTGACATGAATGACACAGCGTGTGTGCATGCTGCCAATCAATGTCACTGTCTCAGAAAGGATGACGGGCCTCCGTAACATGTGGGGGTGGATCCCATCATCTGGCCTGGGTGACTTGACGTGGCATGCCCTGTGATCTGACCTGTAACGTGGCATGCCCGGTGATCTGACCTGTAACTGCCCCTCAATAATGGTATAACCACCTCTGATTATGCGTAACCGCCCCTCAATGATGGTATAACCACCCCTGATTATGCACAACCGCCTCTGGTTATCCGTAACCGCCCGATAACTCGCAGTAAACTACAATCAAGTGCAGCGTAACTGAAGAGTGAAGTGGACGTTGGCTCCAGGCTGCACTCAAGAACGCCTTGTCCTCAAACATACGTGCGGTTGTGTCGCAAGATTGCACATTGCACGCAGTTGAACGCTCAAATCGGACGCGCGCTTGATAATGGTGAAACACACCATTGTCTGTCGAACTCTGACCAGAGTCCTTGCATCTTTGCCCTTGTGCTTAGGATGCTCAATGGGCATCGTCCCGTATGCTTAGACGAGGAAACATACTGCTCACACCACAGAGGGCGCCAATCCCAACAGGGCCGACATGATCATGCCAGCTCGTGGCGATACGACCCTCAATACGTCACTTGCCTTGGGACAGTCGCTTTCGTCACTGTACGTTGGTGTGCAATTGTACTGCTTTCCAGGCGTTTTGTCGAAAGGCGTGTTCCCTTCGGCATCCTTTGCCCACACGTTTGCTCCCTTGGAAATCAGGTACTTCTGCGGCCATGACCAAAAACAGAAGCGTGGCTGCCGAACAGTCACGTTTGCGTAAGACTACGTCTGCAACAAGCCAGTGGCAAAAATTTCAACGTTGTCAGGTTGAAACGCAGCGCAGCGGGACAAGCGTACAAACTAGCAGTGCCTTGCACAGCTGTCATTGTGAGACTGACTTCTGACTCTAGGCTGTGGCTGCTCACTGCCGAAGCAACGCACTTTCCATCCTACTCACAGCTACGGCAGCTGCGCCCTCGTCACTGCTAAGCCGGAAGTCACACTGCGAGCAAATAGCACGGCAACGCATACAACGCAAGCAGTGGAAATTTCTTGATAAGCACTCGCGCCACTCGTACAAGGAAGCAAGGGAAACTGCGCATTACCTGAAGCATAAGACGCAGCCTTGTAGGGTGTTTATGCAAAGCTTTCTGTTCGCTGTTGATCTGGTCGAACAGAACGCAGCAACGGCTTGACGACTTAAACCAACAGCTTGTCGCTGTGTAGCTCGCCGCATGTTCACCTGTGCTGTGACGTGTAGCGGCGTTGTGCCTAGAGGGTTGGTTTTCTGGCCTGTCATGGAGGCGTTCACGTCTGAAGGGATTTGGCCGTTTTCCACCAGCATGCGCACAAGCTCTAGCCGACCGTCATGGGCTGCCCAGTGCAGCGGCGTAGCGCCAGGGGTCGCATACTCTGACGAGAATGGTATGTTGGGGTCCGCGCCCTGCGCACATGCGCGCATTTGCAAGCGGTGAACGCAATTCAATTCGGCTGGCTGAGATTGCGCCTTGTGGAATACAAGTGACAGGGCAACCCGGCAGGCGTTCGAATGCGTGGGGAGGCTGACAAACGGGACAAGGGACGTGTGCAGCTGCGCACAGTCCCATCTGCAGGCTGAGCGTTATAGCGCTGTAGTTGCCTACCTTTGAAAGCAGTGCAGTGACGGCCTGGTACATTCTGCGCGGACAATTGAACGGTGCCATGAACGGTGCCAACGGTGTTTTACCTTGATTGAAGAATAAAGTTTCGACCTTACGAAGTACGCAGAAGTTAGGTTTCGCATCACAGAACATTGGCGACCGCACTGACGTACCTCTCCGTGTACGGATGCCTGCAAAGGACAACAGAGCGGCAAAGGAAATGACGTTGCAAAAAAACTGCGTTGCTGACATTTGATCAGCTTGAACTGCTTCTTGTTAGCATACCAGTAAGGATCTGACGTGGTCAGAAAGGCTACGTGCAGTGCCGTGGAGTTGCCTTTGGCCCTGGCGTTGGGATCGATGTGGGTTGTATTGAGCAGGCTCCTTATCCTTGGCACATCGAGGTGCAAGGTGGCATTGTGCAGCGGAAAGTCACGAAACATGTCTGCACATTGCACCAATGCACGCCAGAAGCTGTTGATCGTTGACAATTGCATGACATGAGACAGCGATCTCTCACGTTGCCCGAAGCTTGGGGCGATGGAAAGAGGCGGTCAAGATGACATGCAGCAGCTCTTTGCAGCAAGCGCGTCAGACTGGCCAAGTCAGCCCATTTCAAGCTTGGTGTATTAGTTCTCGCTTGCTCATGATCGCCTGACCTAAGATCGTCTCATGAACGCTTGTACTTTATAAAATAGCAGAGTGCATCATGACCGCCTAGACCATAAATCGCCTCAGTCGCCTCATGATCACGCCTCTGATGATGATCACCTGAATCATACAGATCGCCTAAATGAAAAATCGGATGAGTGCTCCATCATCACCTGGATTATAGATCGCCTAGGGTGTGGGCAGGGCAAGAGGTGAGCGACTGACGTGAGAATGTCAACAGGTTCCTCACTAGCCCACCTTCGTTATACATGCTCCATGCCGGTGGGTCCTTTGAAGAAGTGCATCGGCACATATCCGCAGCCACCCCTGGCATGTACCCAGCTGTGAGAATCAGGCCCAGAGACAGGATGAAACGCAGCATTCTGGCGGATAATGTCGCAGCCGACGGCAACAATCGTGCGGTGCGTCTGCTTGAGGTGTTAAGCTGTTGTGCCGTGCTTCGACGTGCTTGCTCACACAGGCAGGAAATGATTTCCACCCTGTGGTTGCGATGCGTTATGAGCATGAGCTTTGGTATACGGGACATCGAAACTCGCACAAATTCAGAGTTGATCCCATCCAATGGTTGCGACACGTCATCGACGGAGCTGATGACTCGGCTTTCGCGGCTTGCGGAACAATTCCCTATCCGGCTGCCCACTGGCCGCGCATTTAGTCGTGGTTTCAGCTGCCGCGCCAGGGAACCTAGGGCAGACGTGCAGAGTTGTGCAGGAAGATGTGGCCCACGATCACGCCATGTGACAGAATTGACAGTCCGTCCGCTTTTACATGCGCAGGTCAGCTTAGGTCCACAACCCGTATGTAGTGTACATGCTGAAATAGCAAGACTACTGATGTAGACATGCACGTCCCCCGCGAATTATGCTGCCACAGGTTGATGACCATTGCCCGGTGGAAATCCCTTCTACTTGCGCGGGACGTGCTGATCACTCACCAAGTAATGATGTTGTGACCTAGTGAGTAGTGACCCTGTGATCAGCTAGTCAGAAACTAAAAACCAGATCAATCAGCAGTGGTTGGTCCTCACAACAAGCCTGGGATTGAAGCAACCTTTGAACTCAGCGCCAGAACAACAGCAGTGCGCGAGCAGCAGCAGTGTATACAGCATGCCCATGGCGCCGTGCAGGCGAGCACTCGCAATAAGACTGTGAGCCCATGATCGCATGACACATAACCCCGGCTGAGCACAGGCTTTCTACACAACACTGCAGGTTGATTGAGCCCATTCTTTCAGAGTCCACGTTGCATGCATGCAGACAATTGCAGCAGACTGCAAACTACAACAAGAGTGGTGCCTACGTTCAGCACTTCTGTTTAGCGAGCTGCAGCTCAGAGCTTGGCCTGCAAACTGAACCTACTACGTTTCCCATGTGTTGTGATTCACATCGTCTAGCCCAAAAGAAGTTTGCCAGTTCTGGGACAATCTGCCCAAAATGGTCTCAGTTAATAATTACGACGATTGCTCAAATGGTCTCATATGCCTGGACTGATTAACAGACGCTTTCTGCAGGACCTTGCTGCCGCGCAGCAAGCGCTGGTCACAGACGCCCTCAAGGTGTTGGGCCAAGGCACGATTTTCATCTGTATCTTGTGGTGTACCCGGCACACTCCCTGCCTTGGCCTGGGGGGAACTGACACATGGTTGCGGCCAGCAATATGTTGCCATGACGCCGTGAACCAGACCACGGGCTGGCAGCAGAGGTTGAAAGGCTACAGGGGTTGTGCAGGCTCTGGCCTGAGCATGGACATCTTGGCCTGTGTCTCCGTCTCCCGGCGCACGGCTTCGTACTTGACCATCCACTACACACACACACACACACACACACACACAGGTGCGGTTGGTCATGTGAGCATGTGAGAAGCATCTCATGGCGGCAGGCACAAGTGGAGCTGCACCATGACTCGTTTTCAAGACGACGGGGAGCAGGCTGGACAAGGCGCACTGCAGAAACTGATCTGTAATGCTGTTGGAAAACAAAGCAAATCAAAACAAAAGACCGCGTACAGCACCGCAGAAAGGCAAGCATACCACGGACAAGCCTGTGGCCCTGCGGACAAGCCTGTGCGGACCCGTGCTTGATGCGAGCTCCGGTCAGTAGAGTCAGTATTAAAGGCATGCATAGCTCAACATGCACTTTTTCTTCCTTCCCCAAAGCGGGTGGGTGAGTGAGCTGAGCAAAGATAAGGACCCGGCCGTTTACTTGTAACGCCTTCTTGAGGTTAGCCAGCATGAACTTGAGCGCCTTGGTCCACTTTGCGTCCTTGTTGAGTGTGAGCTTGATGGTGTGACCGTTCACCTGAAAAAAGAGCAAGGGGCAAGGCGAGGACAGAGCCTGTCACTGACATGTGCTTTTGAGTACGGGCACAAGCAGCCTTGCACTACAAGGGGGATTGAACAGTTTGCGAACAAACCGAAACACAAGGGAACGGAAATGAAACCTGCAATGTGGGCGAGGACAGCGCAAAACAACCTTGAAGGATGTCAGGACAGGACAGAACCTCAGGAAAGCACTCTTCACCTGCCTCGTGTTCAGAGCTGAGCAGACTGACACGCTGTGTCAGCCCTATCCTGGCAAGTGCTTCAAACCCACACACCCAGTGAACGGGAAAGATCGCCGGGAAAACACTTTCTGCCCCTCCCACAGTTGCCAGTATAGGTCATCACAGGTTACATTGCAGCATGGCTCTGCATGCAGTGCCCGTCCCCCCTGCCATGCGATATCCAGTCACCCATCCCGGACAGCCAAACCAGCCGAACACCATGGGCGGTGACGCGGGACATGCCAGGTCACTTCACCCTGCCACCGCGTTCCATGCTATTCTGCCGCTCTTTGCTGCTTTGCCTTCACCGTATCAATTCTCAACCTATTGTCCTCACCTTGTCGCCTTCAATGGCAAAGGGAAAACCTTCAAAGGTGCGCTCCCCCGCCATCTTCCTGTCCATTTCCACCGCATGCTCTCCAAACTCCCGGAGGCAGGCCAGGTAGCAGATCATGGCACGGTCGTAGTTGCTGCTCCAGAGCTTGCTCACCTGAAAGAGTGTGCAGCATGCGATAACAACATATCAGCTAGAGCAAAAGATCAGCCAGTGCACATATGCTAGTGAACGAAGCTAGCAAGTGCACGTTGCTGCACAAAATCCAAGGCCCAAACAGAGACGGGCGGGCTAAAGGGCCAAGGCTGGTAGGCCTGCGTGGGGTATGCCAGCTGAAGGCCAGGACAGTGTCCATGTGGGTGTGGGGCTGGACGTTGCAAACCGTTGGGTTTACAACTGTTACAGCTAAACGGCTGCTGTGCTTGATGCCATCCATGATAAACGAAGGCAGGGACAGTGACCATGTGTGATACAGGTATGAACGTCGGTTTGAGTAAAGTAAACATGAAGTTCCTGCTGCTCACCGGCCCGAAGAGGTCATAAGTGGCCCGCTTGTCAGCCACCCGCGGGTGACTTCCCATGGGCATCAGGCGGGCTGATGTGAAGCTGATGCCACAGTTCTGCGAGCACAACGTGCAAACGCCGTGAGACCGAGCATTAGTGCAACTTGATGCATGGACAGCAGCGCATGGGGGTTGGATTAGAATAGAGATTCGCTGCTCAATGGTTCTCAGGGGAGCACTGACCACACTGGAACAAGCGGGCCACAGCCTGGTAGAGCAAGCAGTCACTCCAAAGCAGGTGGCACACATGTTGTATGCAGGCGTCAAGGCATCATATGCTTCAATGCATGGACCAATGGATTGCGTGGCATAGCATCTCGCCAGCGCAAGAGTTTGCTGCAGAGGGCCTGAGACCCCTGTTTGTTGCCGTGCGCTGCTGAGATTTGACTGAGTGTTCCGAGTCTCCACATGAAAGAGCTCCGAATGTACACCGCCACACACTTGGTTGTCCGGGGCGTGCATTGCTTCACTGGCCCAATGCTTTGTGCCTCATGGCTCCCCATGTCCCGCACCTGAGCCATGGTGTACAGCAGCAGCACGGCCTGCCCCCATGCGGCGTTGATTTCGTCCCACTCCACCGGTATCTCTGGAGTGCGCCCCAGCCGGAAACCGCTGATCGTGGCAAAGGGACCATCATGCCTGAACAAACACACACGCACAACAGCATGGACGTCACAGACATGGTCACATGCTTACAGTGTGAGTAGCATACCAACGTATGCATGCTATTCCTGGCTAAGATTGATTGCACATGAGCGTCTGACAGATGATCATGGAATGACTTGCATTGCATACACGGCAGTTGTTGTATGGTTGGTGTTCGCTCACCATATCTTGAACGCATCATTATATACGTTTGTTGCCTGCAGCAGCTGCTTGCGCTGGTTGACGTAGGCTATGCGGGTGAGCAGGGCGTCTCTCTCTTCCACGTGGGACTTGAGCAGGGACTGGAACTCATTGTAATCGTGCCTGGGGATGACAGATGTTGAAAAGAGAGCATTCCATCTACTGCCTGGGTGCAGACAGGCTGGGCCAGAACGCCTCTCCCACACAGTGTGGACACGGCCAACTATGCATCCACAGTCCGTCTAACGACCAGCGATGAGTCACGGCCCATCCAGCACCGCACAATAGCACAAGACAGCGGCTTTACCAGCAATGCACATGTCAAATACACCCGCTCCCAACCACCAGTCCACCCAACCAGGACTCCTTGGCCTGATAAGAGCCACACCCCAATAAAGTTGGTTTTCGCCACTTTCATCAACTCACTCGTCCGTTCTAAAGCAATAACCCGGCAATAACCACTGAACTCACCAGTACTTGTCCTCCAGCGCGTTGAGTTCCCCCGCCACCGTCTGCAGGGACTGCAGGTCGCGCCGCGCCCCGTCCAACTCAACAGACGCCTGATGCGCTATGTGCCTGGACAGGGACAGGCACGCGCACACCCCCTTGAGACAATCCTGGCCTGAACAGGAACAGGGACGAGACAGACACGTGCACACTTCTTGGGGCGTTCCTGGCAGCCGCACAGCCAAAACTAGTCATCCAGCGAACTGCATGACTCCTTTGTCATACCAGCACTCGAGATCCAGACGCAGCAAACACAGTGCACACTGCCACAGGCCGGCCGCTCATGCCGGTGCTCCTTGGCCTGCCCGCGCCCACCCACCCCACTGCTGCACGCGCACGCTCGCCCCACTGCTGCACACGCACACCAGCCTCCACTTGATTAAACAGCAAGAAGCAGTCGAGAAACCTTTGCCCCTGCATTTAGCAAAGAACCGAGCCGCCACAAGGCTGGACTCAACACCTGGGGCCCCCCAGGCCCTACCGTTGTTCCTCCTGCTGTGCTCTAAGGCTTGCCAATTCTTCCTGAAACTCGTGTTCAGGCAGGGCTGGGCGCTGGCCTGCCTCTAAGGCGGAGGCAGCAGAGGCGTAGCTGGAGATCTCCTGCTCCGCCTCCTGGATCTGCATGGGTCGCACATCACACATCATATGTCACACTCACCAGTCATATCCTTTTGACACCTAGATCTTTACGCCTTGCTTAAATTACTGCGTGGCAGACGCTTGCAGTCGCAATGCGCTGGCAAGATGCTTTCCTGGGTGCGTGAGATGGCCACACGCATACGAGCAGACCGACAGGCAGTACAGGGATGGTCCTCCGTACGTTTGCCCATCACCAACATGCATTCTTCCTATGCTAATGGCCCATGCCCACTCCAAACGGACGACTGATGCCGTGTGTGCTGTGCACACTTGCCTGTGCCTCTATCTCATCCTTGAGTTGGGATGCACAGTCCAAACACAGCGGATGGTCAACTTGCATGTTGGTGGAAGCCAACTCGAACAGCTGCGAGAGTGCTTGCAGTTTTGCATCCAGTCCTGCAGGTGGAGGGGTACTGTCCTGCTGCGACTGACCAGGGCTGCCACTGCTGCTGGGCAAGGGGGGCCGGCCAGAAGCCCATGTGGCGCCTCCACCCGCCATGGCTGCTGCTGCAGCGCGTGGCGGGCCATTGGGTAGAAGCACAAACGACTCATCTAATCCTCTGGGCGGCCCGGGCCCACTGCCTGCCGCAAAACCTGCACGTGGTGGCAGTTACTGTGAGCGTATGCATGCCTGGTTGAATAAGCTCTTGCTGCGGCCAGGGTTCATGAGGAGGCATGCAGGTTGTGAGTAAGTGGGATGCACGAGGCAGGATGGACTGGACATGCATGCTCAGTACCTTGCGCTCGTTTGTCGTCCAAGACAATGAAGGACTCATCTATTCGTGATGCATCAAATAGGCCAGGGCCAGGCCTGTCGGTGTCAGATGTGCTGGTGATGATGAGCTTGGCTCTACACACTGCGCAGTGGTACACCACATTCCCTGCTTCCAAGCTAGCCGTCCCAGACTCCATCCCGGCTTCAAACCAGTCACATATGTCTTCGTATCAACCGCATATCTGCTGGTAGCTCTGTTGCAGACCCAAGGATTGTGCTAGGGGTTGTGCTGTAGGGGTAGCCTGAGCTACTACAAACAATCTGCTCCTGCTGACAACCCTTCCGCTTCAACTATCGGCCGGCGCAGGCATGACACTGACGCGAAGTCGATGGAAAAACGGGTGCATAGCACGTGCGCCAGTGTTCCTTAGTGTGAAGGTTGAGTCTGCATGTGTTACCGTCATTGATTGAGGTTTCTGTGCATCTGTGCATACAGAAGTCTGCAGGATGGTCTTACCCAGGTTGATGGGGTCCTGGCTGATGGTGCCTCGCATAGCTGGCCTCACCGGCACACTGTCAGAAGGGTGCGGAACAAAGTGCTGCAAGAAGCATCGTAGCCATCAGCTTCTGTGTTTCTGCATGATGGCAATCGAATGCTTTGTCTCTGTCACATTTTCCATATCGCAGGCACCGCATGTTGCGGACGTCATGGGTTCGGCAGATCAGCACCAGGATCCAGAAAGACACGTTCGGGCCTATTGAAGTCCCTGCAGACAAGTGAGAAGCGCACAACTATCACGGATGTGTGTCGTTCACATGGCAAAACTCATGTGGCACATCATGTGTCATGTTTGCAGGCTCTGGGGCGCACAGACACAACGCTCTCTGCAAAACTTCAAGATCGGAGATCCCGCTGCGGAGCGGATGCCAGAAGAGCTGCTGCGTGCCTTAGGATCTGTCAAACGTGCTGCTGCTCAGGTAAGGGAGAACCGGCATCACCATCAACACTAACACCACACCACTTGTTGCGATGAAGCAGATCCAAACTCGAGGCCAGCCACTACTGATTTTCAACATGGCCATCAACAAGGCGCAGGTCTATTACTCTATAGTGAAACATAAGTCAAACTGTGGTCTCAAACTGTGCTCTGTGGCCGTGCCTGCAGGCCAACACGGAGGCAGGGCTGCTGCCAAGGCCTGTGGGAGCGGCCATCCAAAAGGCGGCTTCAGAGGTGTGATGCGTGGGGGTAGCAGGATTGCATGCAGTGACCAAAGTGTGGTGAAGGTTCTGGATGTCTTCTACATAAGTCCAGAGTCAGCCTGAACACTTGTTGACGAGGTAGGCGGTACAAGGCTGTGATGCACAGCAGAGCAAGGGGCCACAGGACGCGCATGGTGGACAAAACGCATCGGACTAGTGTGACGTTCTCCAGGGTGCTTTGAATCAGGCCATACGCACAAGTTGTTGACACGCATTCCTGTGCACAGGTCGCTTCAGGTAGCCTATCGGAGCACTTTCCCTTGATCATCTGGCAAACTGGGTAGGTGAACCTCTGCAGCCCGCGCAGGACTCCCAACATCTAGTGCAAGGTCGCTGGTCATGTTACAATGGTTTCAAAAGTGACTCAAACCCTTGTTCCACGTGCGTTGGCCATACTCGACATCTCAAGGAACCTGTGTGTTCCTGATTATGCCCTCTGCTCTGGCCTATCCGTCTCTTGCAGGTCCGGCACACAGACCAACATGAACGCCAATGAGGTCATTGCCAACAGGTAGGTTGTACAAGCTGATTTAGAGGGGCTCAGCAACCCGCCACACTCATCGCCCATGCTGGAGTTGGTGCAGCTCATGCTGCAGTTAACCAAGCCTGCTGTAAACGCAATCACTGTGCCTCGGTGCCACACTGAGACACTGTATCATGGGTCGTTCTAGCTCAACGTTCATGCACGTAACATTTTTGTGCATTTATGATTGTCTGCATCTCCCCGGCAGCACTGCCCACAATTTGCCAAGCGTTTCAGTTTCATGATAAGCAACATACTTGCCGTGCAAGGGCAGTGACCGCTCAGTTCAGCTATCCAGGCGTGACAGCTGTTCACGCGCTGCAGGGCGATGCAGCTGCTCGGTCACACGCTGGGGAGTGACACCCCTGCCCCTGGCCGGCCCACCGTGCACCCAAACGATCATGTGAACCTGGGTCAGTCCTCCAACGACACAATCCCAACTGCCATGCACGTGGCCGCAGCAAAGCAACTGACACGCCAGCTTCTTCCAGCTCTGGAAGAGCTACACGTGGGTTGAATCGCTCTTTCGCTCGCCTCACATAGTCTATGTACATACTTATCTCTGAGTCGCCCTGCAATTCCCGTGATACAGCTTTGAAGTAAGGAATGCCCAACATGCCGTTCGTGCCTGTGTCTGCCTGCGACCTACTCACACTCGCATGAACCCGCTGCTTGCATCTTGCTGCATGCAGGCTTCTTCGGATCCAACACATTGTTTGCCTCGTGCATGCAGGCCGCGCTGCAAGGGAAGGAGGCTGAGTTTGATGGCGTGGTCAAGATCGGCCGCACACACATGCAGGACGCCACACCGCTCACGGTGGCGCAGGAATTCAGCGGCTGGGTAGCGCAGGTGGGTGCGGGACCGTTAAGGGATATGCGCACACATATGGTTAGAACGTAGGCAACAAGGGGGGCCAAGCTGTGACTTGAGCTGGGCAAAGCTGTGACTGCATATCAGTGTCGTCAGGGCAGGAGGCAAGCCAACTGTCATCTCAAGGTAAGGTACGAGGAGGGGCCTCTGAGGGTTTCCGAAATGTTGGCAATTTTTGTTCGTGGATTACGTAAACCTTGGCCTTGCAAAAAACAATCGGGCCCCAAACCGCTCCTGCAAATTGCTGTGAGAACCACGCACAGCAAATTGCACCCCAAGGCTGACATTTGCTCCTCACAACACGCACTCACAACACCGGTTCCAGTGATACTCCCAACAGTTGTCCCAGAACTGGCAAACTCTTGGTGTGAGTGTGCGTGCAAGAGACGACATGACAAGTGATTGAACTGCACTGTGCGCCTCCTGGCAAGGCCTTGAACGCCCGGGTAGCAGCAGAGGCATGTGAAGATACTTGAACATGTGTGGGGCATTTCTGTGGCTGCCGCCAGGTGTGGAAGCAGGGCCTTGATAGGAGTGAGGCATATGCTTGACTGGCCCATGCGTGCAGGTGGGGTACGGCATCAGGCGCGTGCGTGAAGCATTGCCTGCGGTTTTGCAACTGGCTCAGGGCGGCACTGCCGTGGGCACAGGCCTCAACACATGGGCAGGTGCGTGCGTCATATCTCTCACGTGTTTTTTTTAACACTTATGCGTCGGGGTACTGCTGTCGCAACAACCAAAGAGGTCCGACATAGCATTGGCAGTTGGTGCGCGCTTGCTGGTGACGCTGACAGCACACACGCACGCTGACGCCATGCCATCACACCACGATGCTGCCTCATCTGGCGATTGTTGCAGGCTTTGATGCACGCATTGCTGACATATTGTCGTCCGACCTTGGACTGGCGTTTCAACCCGCGCCCAACAAGTTCGAAGCTCTGGCGAGCCACGATGCGCTTGTTCAAGCACATGGAGCGCTGAACACGCTCGCAGTGTCTCTTATGAAGGTGAGTCTGGACGTGGTGCAAACATGCTTGAAGCCTGAACCTTGGACGGTTTGATCAGCTTGCTGTCGCAACCGACGGCGTTCCCTGACGAGCAAATAGCACTGGCTTGAATCAATACACACACACACATGCATCAATTTGCTGTTAACAAGGTTCTCTTGCCCACATGTCGAGCACGGGAGAACCTGCTCTCCGCCGCATGCATGAGCAGCCCCAGTGCGTGGGCAGTATTGCGTCTGTTCTGCAGGTTGGCAACGACTTTCGGCTGCTGGGCAGTGGGCCTCGCTGCGGCCTGGGCGAACTGAACTTGCCTTCCAACGAGCCAGGCTCGAGCATCATGCCGGGCAAGGTCAACCCAACGCAGTCTGAGATGCTCACCATGGTCTGCTGCCAGGTCGGTCTAAAGTGCGGCCTCCTTTGCTCGCATGGCCAACCCTCACCTTTCTCATCATATTCACTCCTTGCCGTATCTCATCCAAATTTTCCTGGGCTGCATCATCATTGAACGTAGAAGCAGCGCGGTCATGGCTGGTAGTTCCAACCAGGCTTGGTGATAATCTGAGCTGGCGGCTTGTCGCATACCTGTCTCTCCCCATGTCCCAGCTCAGGTTGTCCCCCTGCCCTGCAGGTCATGGGCAACAATGTGGCGGTGTCCCTGGCTGGCTCCCAGGGCCACCTGCAGCTCAACGCGTACAAGCCCGTCATCATTGCCAACGGTGCGTGAACTCATGAATGCAAGTGTTCCACTGAATTCGCGATAATGCGATCGCTATATCTGAGCAGCCCTGGCAAAGTTGAAAGCCTGCCTGCACCTGCCACTCTGGCTGGTTAAGTCGTTACTATGGTAACTGCAGGCAGCAACAATCAATCTGGCTGCCAAGATGCTGTGAGATTGCCCGTCTGGTGCACGTCTTGCATAGTCAGCACTAGCCCCAAGCTGAGTGCAAGAATAATTGGCCTAGCCGCATGCACAAGACAGGGAACACTTCAAGCCTGGCCTCGCCAGGCCCAAGGCTGTCACCACGAGTAGGTGCTTTGGAGATGTTGTCTCACTTGGAGGGTGGGGGGTCGGTATATGCACGGTTGCATATGCGCAAGTCAACATCTGCGGAGCACCTAGCACTACCGCCACAAAGACCACTACTATAACATTCACACTACACCTTGACAACAACCCTGCTGTCACCCTGCTGTCTCCTGGCCTCAGTGCTGCGCTCAGGGCGTCTGCTGGCCGACGCTGCCAGCGGCTTCACCAGAAATTGTGTGGCCGGTGTGGCCCTGAACCGGCCCCGCATCCAGCAGCACCTGGAGCAGTCACTCATGATGGTCACGGCCCTGGCACCCAATGTGGGCTACGAGAAGGCAGCGGCAATCGCCAAGGAGGCGCTGGCCCAGGGCCTCTCGCTGCAGGAGGCAGCTGTCAAAGCAGGGCTGAGCGCACAGGACTTTGCGCGATTTGTCAGGCCAGAGACAATGCTTGCGCCCTATGAGCTGCGGTGAATGCTCAATGCTCATGGGGGGATGCGTTCCGGGCCCAGGCAGAGCAGGATGAGCTCCGTACTGCTCGGAATAGGAGTGTGATAGTACCACAACTGCCCAACGTGGTACGGGTGTGTGGACTAGGTTGGTGTTGCATGTGCTTGATAGAAAGAGCATGCAAGTAGGGGAACGCACAGTCAGGCCGCCTGCTGGCCTGTTACAGTGTATTGGGATTTACTTTCAAGGCGGCTTGTCACCGCTGGATCCCACGCCCGATGCGACACCTCAAATTGCTGCTGCGCCAGGTGTGACTCCACCCTAGTAGTTGCTGCGCAAACTCTGCGTGCCCAGTCTGAAATTGCTCAGACTTTCCTGGCCTTGGCACTGACACTTGTCCTTGGCACTGCCATGCGACCCTCCAGGGCTAGCTGCCTCTGCTGCACACAGCCATTTGTATTTTCTGCCTGCGTGCAAGTCGCAGTCAGATTGGATTCCTCAGCTACGACAGAGACGGCAGCTTGGCAAGTTTGCATGTGTTGGAAGTCTGCTGCTCGGGCCCGTCCCGTATGCTAAACGCCTGCAGCGTATGGCATGGATACCGCAATCAAATGCTTGCCTGCAGAATGTCAATCATTCCAACTTGCGTATCTCTCACTGACCTGCGGTACAGGTCAACCAATTTAGCCCAATGCTCACATGTGAAGAGAATTCCGTTCTGCCGGTGTCTCTGCGACAGGCCACATTAATCATGTGTTGACCGTTTAGGCACACTGTACAAGCCTTGTAGAACGCCAGCTTTACAAATGAAACAATTTGGTTCAGTATATTTAGAATTCACTAGCAGGTGATCACTGCCCGCATTGATTGATCGCGTTCACAACGAAACACTCCTTGCAGCATCAACATCTGCAGAATGTCCAATAGTGGCCTGATAACTTTTCTTCAGACCTGAGTAAATCCCACCGCTCATGATAAATTCAACCTCAATGCGTGCAATAAAGAATGGCACGGTTCTAGTCACGCTGCTGTCCGTAGACATCCCGTCTTAGCTTGTGTATGTTGATGGCTATGACGGCGATGTGGGTTCGCCAAAAACCATCTGTTATCAGACAGGCCGGGTTTACCACATTGCCAATTCATGAGGGTAAAGACATGTGCCATAGATGCATACTGCCTGTGGGTGCGTGCGTACTTGCAAGAGGTTTATAGGTGGGCAGTCGATAACGCCAGCATGATGCTGCATGCTGTCATAGGCAGTGGTACAATGGTCTCAAGGTTGCGAGCTGGAGCATCCACACGAGTTCAAGCACGGGGCGTCACAATCGTTGTCTCCGCATTTTTGAGTTTGTACATAGGGGGTAAGTAAACCCGTGGGTGGTGCGCGTGTATGTATGCACATTCTCAGGGGTCGCTTGCCGGGCGGCAGTCGTCAGGGACATGTAGCGCAATGCAGCCTAAGCAAGCATCGAGAACGCAGGGGTACGGGAGTGGCTGTCATCCTCCCGCTGCTGCAAGCCCTGCCGATCGTGCCATCATGCGTCGCATCACCGCCTCCAACTCGGCAAAGCGCTGTTCCGCATCGCCCAGAGCGGCAGCTTTCGCATCGAGCTGGGACCACAAAGACTCAAGGCCCTGCACGCAATCCAGTGCTAACTTGACTGGCAACTTCGTGCGAGGCAATTGAGAAAGGCCCTGTCACCCGCCATGACCTGATTGGGCAGTATGTGAAGTTTTGTGCGTTGTAACAGTGCGCCGAACCGGGCTGTTTTCAAGACGCCCGTCCTTTAGAGTCCTGCAACTCACCTGGTTATACTGTTCTTCCGCTGCCGTTGCTGCCTGCCTGAGCTCCTGTATCAACTTGTCCTTGAGCAACGCAGCTTCCTCAGCCGAACGAAACCGGTCCTCTAGAGCCGACCGAACAACAACGTCTGTGCCAGACCTGCCCAAATGCAACATAAGCGCAAAGCCTTTTAAACGTTGTTGTTCTTTCAGTATCAGCTACGAGCACGCACTGAATTGTACGCCGTGCCATGCATGCGCCATATCGCGGACTATCGTTACCTTGCCGATGCCAGAAGCCTCTCTTGGTGCCTGAGCTGCACTTCAAGCTGTGATGCCCGTGCCTCCGCCTCCTCCTTGCCTCGTGCTGCACGTTCCGCTGCGCTGCGTGCGTCTGCCAACTCCCGCGCCTCTGCCTGGCGACGCAGTTCCAGCGCATGCTGGGCCTGCGAGAGCTCGGCCTCCTTGTCGCCTCGAGCCTGCGTCACAACAGCACTTGGCTGTCTGGTGCAGCATGCGATACGCAAGAATAACAACAGCAGCTGGCGCGGAAGAGGACTGAACTGCATCTGAATTGCCTTGTGTTAACAAGAACACCGCCCAGCTCACCAAGATGAAGCTTAATGACCTGAAGCGCACCTGACGAGCTGCTGCCTCCGCCGATCTCAAATTGGCCTCCATCTCCTGACGCTGGCGCTCTGCGTCCCGACACTTGCCACCCAGCTCGAGCAGCTGCGCTTCAACCTCCTGCCGCCGGCGCTCTGCTGCCCCCACACGCACGTCTGCATCTGCCGCACGCCGACCCAAGTCCAAGGCTTGCGTCTGAACAGCACAAGCAGTAAGCCATGAATTCGCATACCTACAAAGCCACGTGACTGTTTGTTATGTGCATCCGGCTGAATTTCAAAAACCGGGTTGCTCGTCGCAAACAAGCATTGACCGCAATCTTGACCCAAGAGTGGCTGAGCTGATGCCCTTGCGTCTGTTGCCCTATGGCTTTCTTCTATGCCATCACAGCCATTTCGCCTACCTCCGCTGCTTTGAGCCTGGCTTCCAAGTCGATGAGCCTCAGCGCCTCCTCCCGCGTGCCGCGCTCGAGCTCACTCACTCGCACCTCGGCTTCACGCGCACGACGTTCGGCAGCACTGCACTGGGATTCGGCATGCTTCACACGCCTGTAGCACACAGGCAAGGCAACATGATGCAAGGCTTGCCCACAGCCCTGTCGACTGACATGGTGTGCAAGTGGTTGGACCAGCTGTGTTGGCTGCGCTGTGCCGGACTCTGGCAAAAGTTCCGCGGACAGTGTGTGACCGACACAGTGTGCCCATCCTTGAGTAGATCTGCAATCTTTGTTGTGAAAAAAACAGCTCAGCGACATCTTGGGTGACCCCTGCCCCTCCGGCACACCTGTCCATGTCTGTGACTTGCGTGTCCGCAACTCGTGATGCCCTCTCCGCCCGCTCCGCCCGCTGCTCCGTGCGTTCAGCCCCGCGCCGTGCATCAGTCAGACGCCGTTCAGCCTCCTCCAAACGACTCTCCAGCAGAGAAGACTGCCTGCAGCAACGTATTACAGCAACTGCGACTGTCTGGCACATTGCGACATGCCGAGCTTCTTCTCTCACACGCCTGACGAGCCCAACCCCACCGTGGGCTTCTGGCATCAATTGCTCGCCCAGATAACGGGTCCAGAGTGTGCAATGCCAAGACATTGAGGAGACAGCGCATCTTCGATGCTCATACATGCCAAACCCAAGGTCAGAGGATACTGCCACGCCATGACCTGCACTGTACCTGTTGGCATCATCTGCTTCCCTTTGTGCCTCCAGCGCCCGTCCCTTGGCCAGCTCCAACTGTCGCAGCGCATCCGATGCCACGGACTCAGCCTCGAGCGCACGGGCGTCTGCCTCATCACAGCGCCGCTGCAAGGCAGCGACCTTGGACGCCTGCCCGCCCGCCCCGGCTGCTGCTGCACCCGCCCCTGCCTGTGCTGCCGCTGCGGTGGTGTTCCGCAGCTGGTCTAGTGCTTGTGAGAGCTGTGCTTGGCTCTGGGCAGCGGCCTCCTCTGCGGCACCGCAACGCCTGCACGATACAATGACAACCCAGTCAGGCCAACACTTGATGTCCCTTAATCAAGGAATGAAACAGCCTTTCCTACTTTTGCAAGTTTGTCATTCATGGTGACTTGCGCCACATACATCAAATGATGAACATCAGCCGCTAGGTACCACAGCACATTGCAGTGTGCTCCCAGGTCCGTTGGTTGCCACACCTGAGCGCGTCCTGTGCAGTGTGCTCTGCTGTCGCCTTGGCCCCCTGTAGCTGCTCCAGGTCGGATAGCAGCTTGGCCACGAGCTTGTCCCTGCATGCACTTGATCTACTTTTGTAGAGCTGAGAAGTGGCCAGCGGTGACAAACAAACGGGTATAGAGCTAGAAATAATCTACCTGCAGGCCACCTTGGCCATGCAGAGCCCACTCCACGCTTCTTCAAACAATCAAACAAGTGAGAGCCACAGAATGTGTGCCATATATCAGCAAGCCAGCAAGCGTCCACACACCCTGTCCCACACACCCCTGCTGCACCTCTCATGCGCGCCCATCTGGTCGTGTGCGGCGCGTGCGTCGTCTGTGGCCCTGTGAGTCCCGGGCAGGTCTCTGGCCAGCGCCTGAAGCTTCGACAACTCCATGTGCATGGAGGACAAGCGCTCCTGGAATAGTTGGAAACGTACCATCAGCAGCGGAATAGTCCAGTGGTGTCTGACAATGCTTACATGCGCAAGTCTTGTGCAAACACATAGACTGCGAGGGACAGCTGTGCATTGCACGGTACGGTGTGCTGATGTGCATCCCTGCTACCTCCTCACAGCGAGGGATGCTGGATGGCGCCGCTGCTCACGAGTGGTTCGTTTTCACAGCTGCAGGACATGCTCACAATTGAGTACAGGGTTTGTCTGGCCCACTGCGTACCTCGTGCTGCCTGGCCGCTGCCTGTGCCTCCGTGAGCCTTGCCTTGAGGCTGCGCGCCACGTCCTTGTACTTCCTCGCCTGTCCCTCGCGGCTCTGCAGCTTGACCATCAGGGACACCACCTGCTGCTGAAGGGCGTACACCTGACCGGCCTGTGGGGACGGACAGGCACACGGATTGTTTTTTGCACCAGTTGTTTTCACACCAGGTGTTGATGCCACTAGTACGCTAGGAGGCATAGTCCGTTTCCAGGATTCATGCACCCCTGCCTATCCAAGGTTGCAAACTGGTTTATGGGCATGTTTCCAACACCCACGGAGGACAAGGTACAAAAGTGGGTTCAGGCCGTCCCTCCAGGGTCGGCAAGCCAGTGCAGGCTCAGCCAGGCACCAGGCAAACCGAACAAGCAAGCACCGGAATAGAACACGCTGCTGCACGGCTCCCATGTCGGGAGCAGAACACGCTGCTGCGCTGCTCCCATGTCGGGAACAGAACACGCTGCTGCGCTGCTCCCATGTCGGGAACAGAACACGCTGCTGCGCTGCTCCCTGTTAGGCTCCCTCCAGCAAGGAATGACCCTGCCGGTGGCCACAAACTGCTTGTCACCAAACTCAGGGCTTACACTGTCAGTAAGCTAGGAGTGGTCCGTGTCCAAGGTACATGTACCAAGGTTTAAGCAAGGTCCATATCCAAGGTTTAAGCAAGGGTGCCTTGGCCAGTTCACCTAAGGTGTACTTTACCATGGCACGCACATTGCTTACTTGGCAACGCTTATCAGACTGTGCCTTTCTAGCCATGCATCTGCAGCAATGGATGTCTAATTGTGAAGTGAACCATCATCATACCCCGCTGGACGGCAAAGTGCTTGCAGATGCGACCAGCAACCTGACGCTGAGTTGAAACAAAACCAAAAACAAACCCTCCCGCTCGTACCACACAGCTCTGCCTGTCTCACCTGCGATGCACTGCCTGGGCCTGCACCGTCGACCACCACAGCCACTGCCCCCGGCGGCCCGGTGCCCACAGCATGCTGTGTGGGCTGCACGGCCAGTGCGGGCGGCGGAGCAGGTGTAACTGCATGGGCCGTGGCCGCCCGCTGGTCCTCGGCCTGAAGCACCCGCTCACGCAGGTCCAGCACCAGACGCTTGAGCTCCTGGAAGCAAACTGCATTATTCAAGTCATGGCCCTGCTCTGCCCTGCGCCCTGCGCTGCCATGCGCCCTGCTCTGCCCTGCGCCCTGCTCTGCCCTGCGCCCTGCTCTGCCATGCGCCCTGCTCTGCCATGCGCCCTGCTCTGCCA
>QAXH01005555.1:22877-44889 GCA_004335635.1 Chloromonas sp. AAM2
TGCGCCCTGCTCTGCCATGCGCCCTGCTCTGCCATGCGCCCTGCTCTGCCATGCGCCCTGCTCTGCCATGCGCCCTGCTCTGCCATGCGCCCTGCTCTGCCATGCGCCCTGCTCTGGCCGCACCTGGTGCCTGTGGTTCAGCGCCTCCACTTGCGCCTCCCGCTCCCCCAGCGCTCCCCGCAGCTCATCTGCCTCCTGCCTGGCCGCGTTCAGGGCTACCTGCAGCTCTGCGTTTTGCTGCTGGGCCAGGCCAAGGTCACGCACAACACCCTGTGGGTCAAAACACACCGGCCCAAACACACACAGCTCGTGCCATCAGTTGTGCACAGCACTGCTGTCACAACTCAACAGCAAGGGAGTGCGGCGTGTGTTTCGAGTCCGGGATTGTGCAGTGTCATGCAGGCTAGCCTGGCCTGTTGGCTTGTGGCATGTGCTTTAGCTGTGTTTTGGCTTGATGATGGTGCAGTATCATGCATGTCAGTGTGACAGCACAGACTGTGGAGAAGCCCGTGGGGTAAAGCTAGTCTGGCTTGACGAGACATGTCCTGACAAGCAAGTGCTTCCACATGCTTCATGCGGTCAAGATGTCATCCAGCCATGACCTGGATGACCACCCGTGTGGCTCACATGCTGTCTGCTGTGCAGTGCATGCAAGGTTGCAATCACTCGCCTTGTGAAGGTGATGCAGCTGTTCTGCTTGCCGTGCGTCCCGGTCGCGGGCAGCCAGCTGTGCCTGAACTGACTCAAGCTGTCTGCTCTGCTCATTGGCTGTGAGTTTGAGGGCAGACATGCGCGCATGCGCTTCGCTCACCACATCCCTCAAGCGCTGCACCTGCAGACCAAGCAATCATGCGCGCTGTAAAATACTGCTGCCACTGCAGTGCTGCTCCTGCGGTTGCATGCACTTGAATGCTGCGCACGCCTCTGCTGCTGTGCCTGCAAGTGTCACCTCAGTGTCACCTCAGCGTCAAGTGTCACCTCAGCGTCTTTGGCGCCTTGCGCCTCGTTCTGCTGTGTTTGTGCTGCATTGACTGCAACAACCAGCTGTTCCACAGCACGCTGCCGTGAGCTGAGTGCCTCCTCCAGCTGCAAGATGGCCCTGTCCTTGGATTCCAAGGCAGCCTCCCAATTGGCTCGTGCCTCCTGTGATCTTGCCTGCGGGCATGGGAACATGGGGTGCATGTGTGTGTAGACGACCGTCACCATTGCTGGTCCAAGGTTTGGCACACCAACATCCTTACCGCCAGCTGCACATGCTGCTCGCGCAGCTCAATGAGCTCAAGATCTTTCTCGTTGAGCACAGCTTGCAGCCGCAGAACCTGCACATCCAAGGTCAAGGTGCCAATGATGTTTGTAAAGAACGCGGATCGCTTGTCCTTTCATGTGAAAGGAATCTCACCTCATCGTCTCTACTCATTGCCTGCAAGGTTTGCAAGACCAAGGCCTCTTGCAAACTATTTGCAAGAGGCCGCTTGTAACAGCGCTGTGCGAACACACAGCAGCAGTCATGGATTGAGCATGCCGAGGGTCAGGTCAGCGTGTTGCGACGGGGGGCAAACCGGCATTCAAACCGTAGGCACATGGGCACGTACGAACGTTTCGAATTTTTGGGCGCATGCAAAACAGCGCGACTCTCCAATACAATTCTGTAAATTAGAATGGTACCACTCGCAGCGATATGTCTGAAGGGACATCCTAGCATAACATTGTCAGCAACTGAAGGGAGAGTCTTTCCTTCCGCAGCTATTGCTACCTTCCACTAGAAGGGTGTAAAGTACGCCTACATTCAGCCTCGGCGCGTCATCAAATCGCTTGCTTTACAAATCAGGTGAGGTGGCAGCTCCATGCATCCTAGTCCTGCATCCTGTGTCCGTATTGCGCCCGTGGGAAGACACTGCCGGCGAGATTTGGAAGTATGTGCCAGACAACTGCTTAACGTTTAGGGGAACAGCAACCTTGGCTCAGGGGTCATCACGTGTCCGCATGTACATCAGCCTCTGTAGCTACTCACGCGCTTGCGCACATCAGGCCCGCTACGAGCTGAAGGCGCACCTCAGAATACGTTGTTTGCCGGGTCGTATATTCTGTACCGCGGTCAACACTCCCTGATGTTGACCGGACATGATCTTGTCACTCTGGTGCAGGTATTGGCCCCGACACAGCTGCCCTGGTCCAGCTGCCCTGATCAGGTGCCTTGTCCAGCAGCCCTGGTCCAGCCAGCTGTCCTGGTCCAACAGCCCTTGTGTAGCTGGAGGCTGTCTGCTGTAGCCGACGAAGCTGTTGGTGCCCGGGTTCGTGAATGGGCTGAAGCAGCCGCAGTTCCCAGCGTGGGGTTGTGCACAACATCGGCAAGCCCATCATGCGCAAACACCAGTCAGACTCAGGCTTGAGGAAAGCTGTAGATCAGCAAGGCAGGAGAAGCCAAGCAGAGGAGGACCTGCTGCTCAAAGCAGCAGCCAGCAGTCCACCAGGCCAGGGCCATGGCCGTACAACCAGCTACTCAGGTATGGGTTGCATGATGCCTGAAGCCGCAGTGCTCTGCATTTGTTCTTGGGTGACATCAAGGCCTGCCATCTATTGGGCAAGGGTTTCTGGATGGCACCTAGGAGCAAGATCACCCTGTGCAAGGGCCTCTGGGCAAGGGATGGCATCTAAGAGCAATCGTAAGAGGGCTTGCTTACAGCCATACCTGGTTGCATGCGTAACAATCAGGTACAACATGCGTGCAGACTGCTCACAAGAGGGGAGCGATTCCAATTCCTCCAACCTACATGTGAAGGGGATTGCGAAACACCAGGATCACAGCCCATTTCGTCACTGCACACTGTGCTTACCAAATCAATGCATGTGTCCAGAAGCAAAACATGCTGCAACTCGCAACCCCATGCTGGAGAGTGTGCTTACACCGGGGTAGTGTTGCTCCATGCTGCTTTCCAAGCTGGGAATGGCAGGGCACGTGTTGCCTAGCGTGCTCCGTGCACTCCTGTGAAGCCGACATTGCATGGCAATCAGGTGATCAGATGCCCAAGCTTTACACAGAAGTGCCGTGCAGTGTTGGATACTCACACATCCCTGCACACCCTTCTTTCAGGTGAGAGGCGGCTTGTGCGCATGGGCGTGCGCAACCTGTCCTTATCCGGTCTCTGTGTGGCAGACATCCTCACGCCTGCGGACATCAACAGTGGTGTGCCCACACAGCCCTTCTCCATGCGCTCCAACCCTCCCATGAGCGGGCGGAGGAAAGGTTGGTTAGCCACACACGAGGCCATGCCAGGCGCGTTGCTGCCCATGCAGCGCCCGCTGCACCCTGTTGCCCAGCCACCTTCATCGCATGCTGGCATACCTCCCAAACCAGCCCAGCCACGCATCAGCGCATGTGGTCGTCATGCAGTTGTACGGGACTCTGTCCCATGCGCACTGGGCATCCCCTCCGCCATCAACTCATCAACTGCCGCACCTGTGGCTGATGAGCACCTTGGCAGTCAAGAATTCACCAGCTCATACTTTGACGAGCACCTGACGTCTCAGCTAGCATCCCAGCTGACATCCCACTTGAGCGCATTCTCAACACAACGCACGAATGATGGGTTTGGACGGCAGTCATGTAGCCTGCATGAGGAAGCCTCTGATGATCAGGCAGGCCTGGTCGGCTGCCAGACCATAAGTGAAGGTGCTGCTGCTGCTGCTGGCTCTGAGCCACACAATCACCGGCGCTCAAAAGCCTCATGGCTAGCTGTGAATGAGGCCATGCCTAGCACAGCACTGCTTGAATTGGCCACACCTACTTCATCTGCAAGATGCAGCCCTTCGGTAATGCCACAGCAACGGCCATGGTCTGGGCAGCAGGGTACAGGCAGTCAGCCATCCTGCAGGCCTGCCTGCGCCAGAGAGCAGGGCCAGGCGCTGGGTGATGCACGCGCACCCGTCACGGTTGTGAAGACCTTATCATTATGCCATCAGCTTTCTGACAGCAGGCCAAGCACTCAGGCAGCACACAATCTGAGAGAGGCGCTTGCAAAGATCATGCCAGAAGCTTGGGCAGGAACCAGGTGTGAGCAGAGGAACCCCCTTTCAGCGTTCGTGGCGCAGCAGCATGGCGGGCAAATGGGGTTGCAGGGGTCCTGCGTAGCGCCATGCAGGCCCTCTGGCCATGGCATCAACAGCCCACCCCCATTGCCAACCCTGGGTAGCAGGCAGGTCATAACCGTAAGTCGCACTTCAGCACAATCCTCCCACTCATTGGTTCACAATGGCTATGCCATGGCAACCACTGATGCCAGCAGCTCGCATACATGCCCACACATGCACGTACCGGCCTACCTTTCCTCCGTTGCCTTCGCACCCAGCGCCCGCAAGCCGCACAGCCCCAAGCATGTCACTCATGTGGGAGAGCAGGGCCAGGTGGCCATCGTCGCACACCTTGGCCCGCATCCCACCCATGCATGGGGCGATGGCAGTCCTGCCTCGCCAGGGCAATTCAGTACCAACGACCTAGGAATGCAGCAGCGCCAGGAGTCACCTTCAGGGCTGAGCCCTGTGCAGCCTGCACATGTGTTTATTCGCGTGGGCATGGAGAGCGGGCCAGGCTCATGCTCGGATGGAGCACCTCCTGCCAACAGTCCCAACGCCAGCAGGCGGCGGCTTGTAGCCAGTTCCTTCACAGGCCCGGCAGGACTGCAGCCTGGTAGGTTGGGAAGGCTAACTTTCACATTTGCATGGTCGCCTTGACTGAATTATCCAGGCACGCATGGGTGAAACATAGGGAAGCTCTGCACTGTCGTTGTGGTAGCACTGTCCAGTGCCAGTCCCTGTCGTTTTTGCCGTGTTCAAGCTGATGAACCAGGTTACTCTGCGTAACCTTGCCAGCCTTCTCACACAGGCTGACACAGGATCACAATAATACGCTCATAATTGGGTTTAGTACCACTCGGGCGCGTATGTTTCTTGCAGGCTTGGGAGAGTCGTGCTCTCCGTTAATGGCATCATGGCCGAGGTCCGAGGGCGGGCCAGCGGCCACAGCCCGCATGACGGCGGCTCCCACGATGCAGTCCCAGCCGGACCGGGGCCTGATGAGGCTCAAGCGAATGACAGCACCTTCTGCAACGCTTTCCTCATCTCTGGTCGGCTTGCAGTCAAATAACCGCAGACAGAATGCCCTTGTCGCTCAGGGCAACAGCGCGCTGCCAATGCTGGACATGTAAGCAGCAGCGTGACAAAAAACTTCTTTTTGGTGAAGACAGCTTCAGACAGCTTTGTTACATGGATTTGGCCGTCTGATGCAAATTAGCCCATAAAGAGAGAGTTAGGCTACTAACTCGTCCAAGGGATGAGGGTGAAGGAGGCAGGCTGCAAATAAAGACGATTTAAGACAGATACTCTGGCTGAATGACTGTTGCTTCTTCCTTTTTACAGTGCTGAACACCGCGAAGTTGATACACCAACTAGCTTAGCTCCTTGCGGTGGCATCTAATTAACGTCACGAAGTTAAAGTTTGTATTGAAGTGATTTAATGCTTTAAACGAGCGAAGCATTCCCATAACCTTTTTGATATAGCCCAACTCTATTTGCACGAATAAATCGATCTTGAGTGAGAATAGACACCTCATCTGGGTGAACTTTTCATTCAAACCCAGTTTGCCAGTTCTGGGACAATTTGATAGGTTCATATGGTGACTGTTCGTGTGTCCTGCTGTATTGACTGATTGGACTATTTTGTGGTGAATACTCGCTACGCTTGGTTCCAGTGACAGTTTCAAAATTGTCCCAGAACTGGCAAACTTCATTTGTGTCAAGTGAAGAGGCAATATGATGGTTATGGAGATGCGTGTGCTATGTGCGTAAGCCATACGACCCACTAGCAGCAAACTACACTTGCCCCGCTCAATCACAAGGAGGGAGTGCACACCAGGAACCACGTCCACGTAGATGACTCAATCTAATACCGCAAAACAACAGACTTCAAACCGACTTGGCAAAACAAAAGTGGCCAATGAAGCAGCAGAAGAGTCACCACTGGACCAAGTGCATACGTCCGCGGCGATCGGTTGATTTTGTTTATTCAATTACAGTTCTAGCGGTTCAAAATCAGTCCTATGAAGGCGCCCCTGGGGATTTTGGACCTGCACCTACAAACAGAATTGCACTACCCGCTGACTTTCGTTTGTTATGCGTTGTGCCACCGTCACTATGAAAGTCACATCAGTCCTGATGAAACACTGGAGCTGGCATTCTAAGGCCTAACTGAAGGCGGACAGGATTGGCAACATACGTCAGCCCGTGTCCCGCTGGCATGTACAAGATTCTGGCACATGGTAGGCATGCGGCGGATTCACATTCCACATGCCTGCCATCAACGGTGTGAAGAGCATAGCCAAATGGGATGTAAGTGTAGCGACTGGGTGTGCTGCGCTGTGCATAACGGGGTCCATGATACTTCCATGCGAACATGTACATCTACAAGTGTGCCTGCTGTGCCAACGGTTAACATGGGCTTATCTCGCAGGGCGCGTTTCCTGGAGTGACCACGGAGGCAACCCTGGCTGATGCGGTCGGAAGCCCCGCAGTTTGTGTCAAAAGTGCGGAGACGCTGTAGTGTTGCTGTAGAAAGGTAACAGCTTTGACCCCACAAAGTCTTTCAGTCCATCAGTCATTGAGCCGGCAATCAACTCATGTGATCACAACTAAACAGAGGTACAAGAAAGTTGTTGCATATTAATGTATGAACTCCCTCCGTATTGAGCAGGTAAGCATTGTGCCCCTTTCGTAACAACAAAATGTGTGTGTGTGTGTGTGTGTGTGTGTGTGTGTGCAGCTTAGTCAGCCTGGGGTGAGGACTGCAACAGCTGGGCAGCAAAGAAGGCAGACATCATCAAGAAGATCTGGGGGGAGCATTTGCAACAGGGCAAGCGTGGCTGGGCAGGCTCTCAGATCTGAACATCAGCTCACTGCATCTCTGGCCCAAGCAGGGCGACAAACAGTCTAAGCTGCGGAACCAAATTCAACAGTGGATCAGGAAGGGTTGGCGGTAGAGTAGACACAGGGAGCCTCAGGTTATTCCACCAAGTGGGTCTCAACAAAAGCAGTCGACCTGGGCCCCATCCAATGCCGATTAAGCCAGCAAACCCTGATGGACATTTGAGTGGTTTCTTTGAGCAATGGCATTGAGCGATAACGAACCCAACCCTTGAAAAAAAAAGAAGCCTGCCGAGGGGAGGAATGCGCTGACCCGGTAGCTTACATGGTTTTGGCCGCTTGATGCAAAATGTATTCCCAAGTTTGTCCCCTTAGCCAGCTGCATCTCCGCAATGTCCATAATCTAGGGTTCGTTGTCGTTACGTGCCATGCACATGGACCATAGGCACGGCTTGCTGAAGAGCAACTTCTGTCTGGCGATTTGTCTGCTCAGCCTTCACGTCTTCTCCGGTGCAGGCCTTGTGCTCGAGAGTAGAGAGAGAGTGGAAACCATTCTGAGCCCTCTTTCCGAGAGATGCCACCCATTCTGGCGGCACAGCAGAGCTGAGGCTCTCCAAGGCACGGGTTCAAGTTTGTGTTGCTACAGCTCTGAGCTTGTGCTTGGCGCAAGCTAGCCGAGGTAGGAGTCAGTAGGACATGGTCTGCGGAACAGTGAATGAAGCTATCGATGCACATTGCCCATGCAAAGCAGGCATCGCATCCCTGACGCGCACCTGGGCCATGCACATAAGGATGGACCTAGCCCATGAGAAACTGTAGGGTCTTTAAGATCACCTGTTAGCCCAGCAGTCACTGAACACATCAATTCGAGCTGCGCCGTCATTGCATGCCTCACAGAGCGTGTTCATTTCTCATTTAATCTGGGCATGCTCCAGCGCGTTTGGCCAACAGCATGCCCAAACCCTTTTTTCCTGCAGTATCTTGTCGCTGACCGTATTTGTCCTTCCAGGTCATATGGCGGATGTCGCTGGGCATGCTCAGCTCTGAGCTGAGTGTTAGAGGCCTCCGCCAAGCCCCATTACCCAGGTCAACCTAGGTCTGCCTGGCCTTCAGCGCAATCATTTCGTGCCGCACTTCGCTAGATCAACGAAGGACTGCAAGAGCTCATGTCTGGCACAGCGGCACAAGGGGGCTCTCAAGCGGGGCCAGACCAGAATGGTTGGCGCGTTAGAGGGACAGCGCAGGCTCCTGATGCAGTCGATTTGGTGTCAGACTCCGACTCCGACGACTCAGAGGACGCGTCTGGCTCAGAACAGGTGAGTGCCGCGCCACCAAGGGAAAACGCAACGACCAGGGTCCATGCAGCGCATGCACGCGCCAGCCGTCCATGCAACTGTCACCGGCAGTGAGTCTTTTCATTGACCAGGTGTGCACAGCAGTGCAGCCTACGTGCCTGGACTAGGATGTCCGTGTGAATATGCACACTTGTGCAGGAGGAGACATGGGTATCATGGTTTTGCAGCCTGCGGGGCAACGAGTTCTTCTGTGAGGTGGATGAGGACTACATTGAGGACGACTTCAACCTCAGTGGGCTTAGCAATCAGGTGAGAATGGTGCATTTCTTGCCATGATTGTTACCAACCCTGAGTGTGTGCCAGACCTGCTGGACTGGGAGCATAGCTTCTGTACTGTTCCTATTGGCGGACAAGGTTGCTCATGATGAAAAGCAAGGGATTAGTCTGGTTCACAGGTGCCGATGGCAGCAAATTTGCTGATACACGCAGCACCACAGAAGCTTGCTTGGGTCCTGCTCCTTGAAATCAACGGAAAGAGGAGGTACAGGGCCAAGATGCATGCCTCTGATTGTCATTTTGTCTTTGTAACGTGTTGCTGTGCGGTCGGCAGGTGCCTTATTACGACTATGCGTTGGACATGATTTTAGACAACGAGCCTCCACATGACGTCATGCTGACTGATCAGCAGCAGGAATTGCTGGAAAGTGCAGCTGAAATGCTTTATGGGCTTATACACGCCAGGTGAGACCAGAAAGTGCCAAAAGGGCAAGCAAGGGTTGACACACAGGACCTGACTTCAGGTGCAGTGCAGCTAGGCATTCAAGCCTGACTATTCTAGACGGAAAAATTGGGTCATGGTGCATGCAATGTTGTAAGGAGTGCGTACGGTATGTGCAAACTTCCGCGGCAGTGCAAGCATGACAGCTCTGAGCAACTGGCGACATATGTGGCCCTCTGGTGCAGGTACATTGTCACAGCACGAGGGCTTGCCGCAATGCTTGAAAAGTTCAAGAACTGTGACTTTGGCCGGTGCCCGCGAGTCATGTGTGACGGGCAGCCATGCTTGCCGGTTGGCACATCAGACATACCAGGGCAGAGCACAACCAAGGTGAGCTGAGGCGTCAAGGGTATTGGAGCGGACGCACACGCTTTCGCTGGTACGTCGAAGTTGGCTTCAAAGCTTAATGGTTGCGTCTGCAGTGGGGAACGAGCGTTGCCTGGCTGTTTTGCTGTGTTTTTGGCGTCTGTGCGGCGCATTATCATGCCACAGTGGTGTTGTTGTTACCGGCTGCAGATTTTCTGCCCTAAATGCGAGGACATCTACTACCCTCGCTCTGAGTACCAGTGTGCAGTGGATGGTGCATACTTCGGCACGACATTCCCGCACCTCATGCTCATGACCTATCCCATGTACCGCCCACCTAAGACGGTCAACAACTACGTGCCTCGTGTGTTTGGGTTCAAATTGCATCCCACAGCCTATGGCAACAGGTGCGCGGGTGGGAACGCAGCGGCAAAAGCACTCGTGCTTGCTTTGATTGTAAGATTAGTTACGCTGAATATACAATTCATCACAGAACCCGCGTGATTGCTGAACTTTGTCTGTATGCTTGGATCTGCCCTGTATCAGTGAACATGTACGATCGGAGTGAGCGGTGTTCATCTACAGTACGAAAGCGTTCTCATTGCTGTGCTTGCAGGGAACAGGCGCCGACCCGGTCGACTGGCCGGCCAGTGATTAGCAACAACACCACGGTGCCAGCAGACAACGAGAGCAGCCAGAAAACAGGTGGCACTGGCGGGGTAAACTGTGGTAACACTGTTGCTGCAACTGGCACCACAACGGGGTCTGGCATGGGTGGCGTGGCCACAGGTGATGGAGACACGGTTGCAGCTGTGCCCCAGGAAAGCTTATAAAGCTGTGGAGAATATCCCAGTCATCCTAGCATTTCAACGAATAGAATGGTCCTGGGTGGGCGGGAATCTGTACGTTTGGGCAGCCTACGAGCAGCTGGTGCTTCAAGCCTGCTGGAATTGTGCGTGTGCACACGCCAGCTTTATCAAATGCAGGATGCAGGCAATTCGCTCAGCTTACAATGATGGTCCATGCTCCAACGGCATGGACAGCCAAGCCAACAGGCACGTCGCAGTCACAGTACGCAAGGTCCTGCTGCGAGCGCGGCAGTACGTGAGGTCAGCAAAAGTCAGTGACAGGTCGGCTGTGGTGCCTGAACTGAAGCTCCGAGAGTACCAACAGGCGTCGCCTGTGACTCCTGCAACTCAAGTTTGCCTTTCGTACACGCTGACGTGTGATGTGTTATACGACTTATGAGTGGCATACAATTCCATGTGCTTTCAATATGACGTACAAGCATGCAGGCCATTCCGCTGAATTAGACGTGATTGTGAAAACCAACTTTCTGCCCAATGGCACAGCAATAAGCTGCCACCTTGATGTAAGAGCATACTGCTTCCAGCGTTGCATGCACGTGTCGTGGGAGGGCGCCTGCCTGTGTGCAGCCCAGGAAAGAAGGGTCGTTTATCAGTTTGTTGGTTTGCGGCAATGTGAGTCAGCTCTGTTAAATGGGTCGTCAGAAGGCTGTTCTGTTGGTGTACAGTGCCCGATGACAGTGATGCCATCCAGTGCATTGAGCGCTCTGCGCTGGATAAAGCTTGTGTTTCACACGTGCACGTTTGTGTTCTGCTTTGATGGTCAATGATGGTTGAGTTCAATTTGTCGGTGACTGGTTATGAAATCGCGCAGAGTGATTTCGCCGGCACTGAGAGCCACTCCAACTTAAGAGGTAGTGAGTTCGCCAGCACTGGGGCTGGAGGCGGAATTTGATCATGACTTTTGTTGCTCATCATCTGTCTCTCTGTCTGATGGGCAGCTGCAAGGACAATTGGATCAACCCCTGGTGTGGTTTTCGGGTGTGCGCCTCCAGACCATGGTCCGTGGTGTTTCAACGAACCTCTCGTGTATCATGGCACTTTATACCTTCAACAGATGGCAGGTCAGTTTTGTCACGGTGCTTGTCTATTCAAGTGTTCTTTAAGAGCTGGTGATAATGAAATTCTGCACAGTATACCACACATAGATCTGTAGCGATTGCAATGCGAAAGTCATGACAGGTAGTTCCATGTCAGTTTGTCCGTTTGAAACCTCAAGTCACCACACGCCGTCAACAACACCTTATTGAAACAAATATCATCTGATCAAAACAAACCTTGCGAGTCTGAGGGTACACTTTGAGGGCATCGGCCGTTTTGAAGGCTCGAGCATAGCCATCTTGGGCATCAAGGCTGCAAGGCCGCTTTCCACAGAGAAACTAGTTGACTCCCTTGTTAGTCAGCTTCTTCGTGTGTCTTCATGGCTTTCTATGGGGCCTCCTAATTCACAGTGTGTCGTACAGTCACCCTGGGTGACCCTGCCTGCTGACCCAAGACAAGGCTCTTGGCAACCGCCTTCACTTGCATACTGAACGATGCTACTGGATGCTGACTGAGCGAGCAATCCGCCAGATCAGCCTGTCAAGATGCCTTCTGAAGTATGTGTGTTTCAGCGGTCGATGCGCCATGACGTCAGGTGTGAGTCGTTTGCAGAAGATTTCAGCAGCTGGAAACTCTCACTCTCCACAAGCGTTACTCTCACTCTCCATCAACAGCCAGGGAGGCAGGCAGTCTTGAAAGATCCATGGCTGATGGGCAGGAGTTCATGCAAGTGCTACATCACCACCTGTCATATCCGGGCAATTTGCGCAAATAGTTAATGTTTGCGTTGGACGTGCTTCCTGGTGTGCACTCCCTCCTTGTAAAATAGCTCAGCAGAATGTTCTGACTTAGGTTTTACCACAGGATAAGAGCGATCACAGCGACACCAAGTCCAACAGTGCCAGGAAAAATGGATAACTGGATTGAATATCCGAGCTGGCCCAAACACTCTGTCATATCAAAAACGTGCACCCTGGGACGCAATCAGGTGCCTCAGGGCCGTGGGTCGGAAGGAAGGGCTTCAAGTGGCCATCAAGACCAGCATTATTGTTGGCATAGACATCTTGGCCTCTGTTTCCAGGTATCTGGTCACGTGCTGCGTTGCTCCGGATTCATTCTACAGAACTGCAACAGCATCAATCTCCACTCTGGCCGCCAGCGGCAGATCCTTTACTGCAAATGTGGCACGTGCTGGGGGATTTTCTGTGAAGTAGGTTGCATAGATGGCATTGACCTGCGGTCACACGTGCAGCATGCACACTTGCGTGAGGCCGTGATGAACCTGACCCTTTTCAACCTGTCAGTTTCACCAAGGAATACTGGCCACAGCTGCTGATGTCGTCCTGTTTTCATATGCCCACATTGGCAGCTTCAATGGCTGTCGGGTTTGTGGAGACAAGTAACGCGTTGGCATAACTAATCACACCTTGGCAAAGTCGCCCATGTCAGCAAGGAGGATGGTCGTCTTAACCACGTTAGAGAAGTTGCCGCCCGCGGCTTCCAGGATAGCGCCCATGTTCTTCAATACCTGCTCCGTCTGTCCCTCCACGGTCTCACTTGCAAAGTTCTTGGTGCCTGGCACAAGGCCAATCTGGCCAGAAACATAAACCTGCGCCATACAAAGGCAGGCCAATGGCGGGGCTTCAGCTGCATGTCCGCTCATTCTCATGCAGAGTGCGAGCAGGTCATGCGGCTCAGGTGAAACTTGACCCGGCTCTACTATGCATGATGCATTGGGGTCTACATGCATACCTGATACATGCGCAAGGACACTGACGATGTGTCAGATCTTGTTGATCTGTATCTGACCCTTACCGTGTTGCCAGCCTTGATGGCCTGGGAGTATGGTCCAAGCGCGGCGGGCGCGTTGTCCGTTGAGATGACTTGCTTGCCGGCAGACATCAGGACGGACGCTGCCCGATGATGAGAAGCGCGATGCACATTCTGTCGCAGTGCCGGCGAAACGGGTGACAAGATGCGGGGAGCACCTGGCAGCGATTTGGAAATCAGGACGTTGGCGTGCCTCTGCACGCTGGATGCTGTAATGGCCCGCATGGTGAAAGCTTCTACTGTCTAACCAAACGAAAGACTGGTACGGCGGCCATAAAATGCACCATGTGCTGCTCCATGTGGATCAGTGGCAACTGCCATGCCCTTGTCACCCTGCATCGCTGTACACGGTCGATGCCTGCTTACGTATTTGTTTTCTTCTGGAAGGTTTGCCAGCCGCAATGCAGCACATACCGCCGCATGCTACACCGCAACCACCCTGGACGGGCCGCATGCAACGTACGCATGTTCCGTCTCATCCAGGGCCAGCGCTTAACCCTCGCCAAGCAACTACTGTGCGCCTGCATAAGGCTTTGGATAGCCAGGCAAGTTGACTGTAATGCACTGACCTGAAGTTGGGCATGACTCAGCGTTGATGGTCGCCGAAAAGAAAGTCTGCAACATCAACCCTGAGCAATGACGCCCTAGTTTGCCTTCTTGTGGCCCATTACGGGATGAGGCAGTGAGACTCAGCCATGCATATGCTCCCAGTGGTTACTGCCCAATGACAACGATCCATGTACGCTGCATAGGGCAGTGGCAGTGGGCACTCTGGCCAACCCTTTACAGTGTACAAAGTGACTGTGCGCATTCTGTGAAATGGACAGCGACTAGCTACCCAACGTTATAGTACATCGATGCGCTCGCTTTTCAACATCCAAACCAGGCTGCAGTGCTCCACTGGCAATTCCCTACGTGTAGCAGCCTGTTGCGATGATCGCCTTTTCGCTCAGTCACACTAGGGACATCAGGTGCCTGTCAAACAAATTTGGCACCTTGCAATCGCCAATTGTTCCCAGTGTATGTAACTGTTCTCAGTGTAAGCATGCTTGCCTTACAAAGGCTCACGTTGGAAAAGGCATGCTTGTATGCTAATGGCTGCTCTTTGTCCCTGCAGATGTCACCTGCACTGGACACCCCAGAAGAGGTTACCTTGGAATGCCTCACACTGCTGCGGAAGCCGCGCCCACACCTGCTCAGGCCATACCTACAACCTGCACACCAAGTATCAGAACAACCAGGAATCAGCAGACCTACGGACTGGATGCAAGGACGGCAACATACAAACACTTTGTGCAACACACAGCATGACTGTGCTCTGTCAGTAACCAGCACAAGGCACAAAACCCAGCTTGAGCAGTCACACGCAGTGCGAGTGGGCCATTTGGTGGCTGTGGAATCAGGGCTGCTGGCGTCATGTGCGGATGTGATGGACGCAGGTCAGCCACGGGCTGGATGAACAATAGAACGTGGCATCTGTAAGGCACTTCTGCATGTCTATAGGAGCATATGCAGAGCTCTGAATGACGATGTTACAGTATCTGCTGCATACTTAGTGAGTGTAAGCAGTTCCTAGCTGTTAGTTAGTAACTGTGCATGAGTTATGTGAGCGATATCTAATTGGTTGTGATTGGGCTGTTTAGTGGATGCGGCTGGATTTGTGACGCGCTACCTAGTCACCCACAGGAATTGTGGTTGCGCTGTCTAGTGGCGGTGCAAGGGTTGTGTTGTGCTGTGTTGTTGTTGATGCGTGAATGTGTTGGAGGTGCATTGTGCCTGTCTGCAGCCGCGAGGCGCGTGCTGCCCCGGCACCTTTTAAGGCGCTGCCGCATCCTCAGCAGCCTGCAGCTGGGGGGCACCTGCCGCCAACGTGTGGCGGTCACATGTGGGTGGGCATACTTCATACTTGCATGTGAAGGTTTCGAAACAGACTCAAAGGCAAGCAGGGTGGTCAGGCATGAGCTGGGCAGGCGTGTGCCCGCGTCATGGCGGGGTGGCGCGGCATGGACTGTGCATTGTCCCTCCTGCGCGCACTGGCCAGGATAACAACCATATGTATCTACTCATATGACAGATCGCCACCCCTCATGCTGGGGGATCCTAGTGTGGGAATTTCAGATCGTTACGTTCTAATTACATACGAAGGAGGTTTCTGTCCAGCGGCAGGCAGAATGTCATTCCTGGTAGATTTAACACATGACCTGCACTCGTGATGCAATCATATAACAGACAGGCACCATCACGATAGGGAGCACAGTGTGAAACTTCCAGCATACCCAATGCAGGCCGGATGTCATAGCAGAGTCTGAAGATTCTGGGCCAGACATTATGATTACACATGATCTCCCTTGTCTGCTGCTTGCATATGCCTGCAGCACGTTCTGGGGAAGAGACGGTCTTCAACTGGCAGTTATGTCGGGCTGCAATGCCAGAAGACACCACTTCATCTGCCCGCGACACCGGCAACCAGCCCGCTGCCACAGCCCTGCATCCTACAAACACATCACACAGCCCACCTGTGACCCATGCGCCTGTGGGTCATGTGGCTCCGCACGAGGACAGCTGCAGCGAGGATGACAGTGCCGCAGTAAGCAGGCCTGCCGCATGGCGGGTGCAGCGAGTTACTCGCGACACGTCCGCAGACGGGCTCGAGGTGGAGGGCGGGCCGCACCCAAGGTGGGCCTTGCGGTCCGCCTGTTGCATCCACAGTCATGTTACTGAGCCGTTGTTATCAAGAGGGTGCAAGGTTGTTCACTGTGGTAAGGTATGGATCATAGTAGTAGCTGCTGCAGTAAGCACGGACTCGGACAAGTTTGGTCACTGCATCATCACTGTCTGCAATCTGCTCCTTGATATGCCTTTCATTTAGCTCTCTTTTATATGGATTGGGCCGCCTGATGCAAATTAACGCGACTCTTCAATATAATGCAGTACGGACACGATTCTTCCAATATGCCGGCAGGCTGTTAAATTTATTGCTGATCAAGCAAGACATGTCATGACCGAGACCATACGTTTTGCTGCGTGGCACAGTGTTTGGCTTTAGCTCTCTTTCAGAATGACATTTCGTCCCATGTGCGTACGCCAACATAATCTTACTGGTACGCTGCAGCCTTCCTTTCGTATCCTGTGCTTGAACCCACGTGATCCAAAACTCCAAACTGAACAGTGTGCTGTGGCGATGGGGCCAGAGATGCCCAGAGCTTCAAACTCCAGGAAGGTCGACCATGAGCTGCATGTTTGAATGATTGCAAGCACGTGAAATAGATGTTGACTGCACTCATAGTGCTGCCTCTGCATGCGCAGATTGTCTCCAGAGCTGGTCGTGCTACAGCAATTACGGTGAGTGCCAAAGTATGCCGATCACGTGCAGTAAAGGATGGCCTGTGTGGCAACAGCCCTTTTCCTCACGAGCAAACAGGCACTCTGCCCGCACATGGTTTGTTTGCTGCATTATACACAAAAAGACCTTCACCCTGGAGCTGTTGGGTATCTAGCGCACATGATCAACTGTGCCTGGAGCGCTTGGACGTACCATCAAGCAGAACCCCGGAAATCCAGACTGCAGAGTGCCTGTACATTCCCTGCCATGCTCACCACAGCCAATGCACTGACTGCACTGGAATGGACAAGGTTTCAAGTGTCCAGCTGTCGTTGTGAAGCCCACTGTCGCGCAGGGCGTTGAGTCGCGGCAATGTGGCCGGTGCAGCGGCGTTCATGACCGAGGTATGTGCTGCAATGTCAGACTGAGCACTTTCAAGCAGGGCGTTGCCAGCGAACACAGCATCCGGGTTTATTTTACATAACTGCAACAGCATCAACCTACACTGTTACTCTTGCCGTTTCCCAAACTGCCAAGACAGGCAGTTGAACAGGCACGCCCATGTCAAGTTTGCCTAATCCAGGACTTGAACACTTCATCTTTGTCTGTCTGCAGGGCCTTGCAGCGACTCAGGCAGTAGCTCTGCGGTCGATGGTGCGCTCTGCCTCCCATCACGCTCTGCTCACCCACACTTCAGTTCAGCTGCTCGGCTCCGCCCTGCCCAACGACCTGAGCTTCTGGCAGCACGTGCAGCTGCAGCTGCCCGGCTGGTCCAAAACCACGTCACCTCAGGCGGCAAAGGAGCAGCTGACGGCCACACAGGGGCAGGAGCAGCGCCAGTCGCAGACGCAGCATCAACAGAACAGTTACGTGTGGCAGCTGACTCTCAAGCCTTCTGGCTGCTGGTTGGTGCATTCAATTGTTCAGGTACCAGTGACGAGCCCTGAATAATATTGATGTGTTAACTGAGTTAAGTGGGTGCAGGAGAAGCATCAAACATCAGTCATTGGAGATTCAGCGTTGGTTCTCTTGCTTAGCCTCAGTACTGTCAGTCCCATTTGCCAACAGATGCTTTGCAAGACTACAAGAGACTCTTTGCAATCGCTAGGTGCACTGAAGCAACGCTTTGCAATCGGTAGGTGCCTAGTCATGTGCTCTTTGCAAATAAGTGCAACGATAATGAAGTCAAGAAGGCCACAACTTGAGGGTATCAACAGCAAACTGGTGCGGCTGTGTTGTAGGCCTGCAAAATTCTCCTAATCAACCATCAATCAAAGCTAAGACCACAGCAACCAACCAACAAACAAACCAAACAGGTCGGATCAACGGCTTGGCACGCCTGACTAACAAAACGCCATGTAACCTGGCGACCCAAAAAAAGAAGTTTGCCAGTTCTGGAACAATTCCTGGGGACACCTTAGTGATGTTTGCGTTGGACGTGCTTTCTGGCGTGGACTCCCTCCTTGTAACTGAAGTTTGAGCCAAAAGCAGTAGCTGCTGCAGCAAGCACGGACTCGAGCATCTGAGAACCCAACTTAAGTTTGCCAGGTGTGATGTAAACTGGCGAACAGAATCGCCCGGCTGTGCCTCCAGGCAGTTACGACACCCAACATTCAAAGAACAGCCCAAAAGGCTTTCTTGTTTGGCCTAGCACTCCATGCCTGACCGCACGCCAACTGTTACGACCAATGGGGCTAGTGATAGAACAGGCTAGGCGCTGCTGAGAGTAGGCTGGTGATCATGATGTCCATGCATGCTTCTGCGTCCTGCAGTCTCTCACAAAGGACCTGACGGCACGCGTAACGTACTGCTACTGCCCAGGATGCTGTTTAGGGTCAGCCGAGAATTAGAGCACTTGCATGTTGTCCAATCAAGCCCGTGTAGCATCCTTGGTCTTGCTCCAAAAAGCACGTCAGCAGCTACTTGTACTGCAACACAGGCAAGGAACAAGTCGAGAAAAGGTTACTGACCGCACTAACAACTACAGACTGGCGTTGTTGAGGGCATGCACAGCTGGTTTGTCGCGTGGCACAGCTGCCCTGATCAGCCACTCTTTGATGCTACCCAACCAGCCCCCAGCAATCCCATCCCATCAGCTCAGTCTTCAGCTGGCAACACGGCTAGCTGCATACACTGCCTCAGTGCCAGATGCTTGCTGTGGACTACAGTCGTCTAAGGTCTGCCCGCTTGAAGTAGCATCTAGTAGCACTTGATGAGGTGATCAGACAGTGCAAGGCATACCATCTGTCTGGACAAAGCAACTGTGCAGTCCACCTATTGATTTAATCAGGTAAGGCTGTTAGTCCTCCGAGGACGTGTGTGTGTGGATCACAGTCCCAGTGCTGAAGCACACTGTCAGTCTATTGATCATTTAATCAGGTAATGCCTAGGGTTACATTCCTTGCTCCCAAGACTGCAGACCCCCATGTGCCTACAAGCGAAGCCTTCACGACAGCACCATCCAGGAACCTCAGCGTCTGAAGTCTGATGTTACCTGGCTGCCAAATCAGAACTCCATCATTCAGCAAGGTCAGCATCTACTTAAAATAATGATGAGCATCTACTTCTGGGACCGAGCCGGCGGGTCAACGAACCAGCAGTAGTGCAGTGGGTCGGTCCCTACCTTGTCCATAATCCTTCTGCCTTCTGACAACGGGTCATCGTCTTCCCTGTCGCCTCTACGGGATGATGGCTTGGAGTCGTTGTCATCGTCATCACCTCCGTCCTTGGTCAGCCACCAGTAGCCAAGGCCGCCCAGCAGAACTAATGTGAATAGGCCCGAAAGGACCTGTACAGCATGCCAGGACAGAACTCGCGAACCCGCAGACAATTGCAGGGACGTCCGTCATACCATGCGTCTCATGTCAACAATGTAATCCGTTGGAGTGGACAGTGAGCGCGACTGTCAAAACATTGAGCATATTGCTGACATGCTGGCTGACTGCATGATGTACAGATGCTGCTTCTGGGACATCTTCCAAGGATCCGTTGCTGGATAGGCTAGTTTATTCAAATCTCAACGCAAGTCTGAAATTCAACGAAGCTCGTTGGCATGACATGACAACATGTGCCAGGCTTCCTTGCCATGCCTGAAGTCGCCCTTACCTGCTTCACCAATCCAAACACCACGAGTGCACCCACAGTGGCCACGGCACCCCGTGCCACAGGTCTGGGCACTGACTCGGGCACCAAGTCTGCTGCTGAGTTTACTGCTGACTGGATGGTAGAGGTGGCAATTTCAAGCCCTGGACCGTGCAAAGATTGTGCATGAAAATCACCATCATGAAGAGCACCAGCAGCTGTGCAATGGCAACGTCAACACTGGTTGTTCGTACATGGTGGAGCTGTGTGAGCTGCTTTCAGCGGCCTGAGCAGCATGGCCTCATGTGCATCTTTAGTTCAGTGCCTAGCTCATGTGAAGCACCGGGCTACAGATGCAGGCCAAAAAGCACGATGCAACGACACACCTGAAGACAAGTCCGTGTCTTTCTTGGCTTTGCATACGACAGGCCTGAAAAGTTTGGCGCTTCGCAACCTGAGGCATAGAACAGCTCTGCTCGAGGTGGACGTGGACGCGACTGAACACGCGCGTAATGTGGGCGCCTTCAGCATCTTTTCAATAAGCACTCTTCGCCGGAAAAAGGTGCATGCAACTCTCGCAAGAATCCCCTTGTCTGCTTCCCATGTTCGAGACACTGGAACAGATCTTGGAAATTTCGGTTATCTTTCCAACAGAATACCAGAGATGAAGTTACCAGTTTTGGAGAAGCCTGCTCAAGTGAAAGGCATTTTGAACGGGTTGAGGTGCATCGAGTGGAATGCGTGAATCAAAAAAAAATCGAGTGTGCACTCCCTCCTTGTAAAGTAGATTCTGCCCTCCAACCGTGCTCATGCACCGTGCCACTTGATATTGATACTAGCTGGCCCGTACGCCTGTTCCTGGCTGCAGCCCACACGTACTTGCCTTGCCAGCATGCAATCAGCTGTGGACCATGAGCTTCAGCCCAACTCTTTAGGACTGGCCAGGCCTGACCACTTGTCAGTCTGGAGAGGCTAATCAAAAGAACATGTACACAGGCTGGCGCTTATGGCAGCAGCAGGAGCAGCAATCACTGGCCATCCGGAAGCTTGCCTGTCTTGGCAGGGAGCACAGCGGATGGCGAATGGCTCCATTTCATGCAACTGCACCAACGCCTGCTGCTGCAGCAGCAGGAGCAACCAATCCATATCCAATATCTGGACCAGTGCTATCAGTGCTATCTTCTATCATATGCAATATCTGGACCAGCATACTTCACAAAGCCCTTTATCTGGACCATTGGAATGAATCGGTGGCGTCGAGCCACAGGACATGTCAGCAGTGACCTTCAACGGCGCGTATGAAAGGTGTCAAGGCATGGCTGATGGCTGTCTCTGCCAAGCGGTCAGAAATTGACTGTGTCGTGATAGCTCAGACAGCGTTGATGGTGCTGCAGTACAGACTGATGTCATTTTCAGACCTTTCTACGGTTTCTTTCCGGAGGGGCAACTTTCAGTCTAGTGACTGGTCAGTTTTGTACAAGAGGACTGTTCCAACGTAGCTGCAGCAGTAACTTTTGGGACTGCTAGTGTGCAGTCCATCCCCCGCCAATGCCTGGTAATATGAAGTAAGGCCCGGAATGCGACTTTTTCCGTCAGTCAACAGGTCCAACGCAGTCTTTTATACGCAAAATGCATACCGCAAGTGGTTAAATTGGTCCTGCAGGTGTCAGCATAGTGACTCTGGTGTCGACCTGCCATGTCTGGTACCACATGTCTGGTAGTTGGGTGGGACACCAACAATGAAGGCATATTGTGCGCCTTATATATGCCTGCCAGGCCGCTCCGGCACTTGATAAGCAGCAGCGAGCGGGCATGAGGACCAGTCTCCGAAACCTTGACAGGAGAAGGCCGTTTGAGCCTCGTCGAGTCAAGTTCTGAGGGCAGCACGTTTAAGGGAGTGTCTAAGCACTGAGTCAACCAATCATTGACCAGAGGCTGCTGATTCCGGATCGGGCCAAAAGTTTTGTATTCAAACACGCTCTGTCGGTGAGTGGCCGGATCCGGGTGGTCTTGCAAACTGACGCCTCAACGCGCGCTGTGCCTGTGCGTGTCAGGCTCTATAGGTATCGGTACGCATACACATGGAAAGGTCCATCCACCCTGATGCATGGCTCTTTCAACGCCGTCAGTAACGCCTCTGCACATTCGGATCTGCAGGTTTATACCTGGTCTGCACCTGGCATGCTACTGTTGAAGCAAGACACTTGATCTGGGTTTCTGGGTTCCTGAGTGTCTGGTTATACACCGGACTTGCGGCAGCCATGTACGGGCAGTCTCTGGGTCTTGTGCTGGGTGTATGGGTCTCTGGGGATGCAGTGGCATGCTGTGCTTCACTTACTATGTCCTGTGGTCGCCATGTTGTCGTTCGTAGTGTGGTGTAGGTTTATGCAACTCACACGTTCTTGGCCCAACACCTGATGTTGTTGCCATCACCTTCTGTTGCCTCATGGCAGCTGCTGTTGCTGACAACAACCTTGTTGAAACAGTCCACAGGCGTACTGCAATATCACCATGCCCACAGGCAGCTCTTGTTGTGACCACTCAACTCCACCTGTTGTGCAGGTTCCTGGATGCGCACGCC
>QAXH01005558.1:0-10091 GCA_004335635.1 Chloromonas sp. AAM2
ACCACCGCCACCCGGCCCACCACCATCACCACCGCCACCACCACCACCGCCACCACCACCACCACCCTCTCCACCACCAGGGGGCACAGGGGCAGGGAACTGTAGGAGCAGCGGCACATCACTCAACCAGGGTTCTTAAGGTATGGACATGTCAAAATTGTCGATGATGAAGGTGGTTCCTCTTTCCACACACCTGGCGCATCGCTGGATAAGCCTTGACCTACTATCGCAGATTGCATGGGCTCAAGCTTTTTCTGTAACTGCATTGTCCGTTTTGTTTGGGGCTCTTCGCCTCTTGTTGGAATTTCAGAAGCAATTACTGACGTGAATAGCACGCGCAATGCATCAGGCGAAATCCGTGAGAATAGATCACGATGGCACCCTAGTTGTGCCACCCTTTGAGTGCGCGTGGCTCACTGGCGAGGCCTACGAGCTGCGCCATGGATCTGGCTGCGTGCAGTTGGAGGCCAAGGGCGAGACGGACATAACCCTTATTCTCAGACCCACACCAGGCACCAAGCGCTGGCAGCCTTTACAGCGCAGCAGTGCTCCACAAGCCCCGCAGCAGGCAGTTCGCCCTCAACCCGCAGCCCAGAACCAACCACAAGGTTTGGCAGCAGGAGCCATCCCAGCAGGTGTAGCACATGCCAGTACTCCTTCCAGCAGCAGTGGTCTAGTAGGCATTGTGGAGCCCAACTACACAATCATTCTTGGCAGCCATCGCAACAGTTGCTTGAAGATTGAAAAGAATGGCAGCACAGTACACCAGGTGCAAGGTGTCCCTGGTGCCAGGGTCAGCAGCAAATTCACAGCCTTCTGGATCGACTACCATCAGGGCATCTTGACTATTGGGACAGACGAGCCTTGTCAAGAAAACATATCGCAGCAATGGGTAGACCCTGATCCCATTGCTGATCTGGCCAATGTTGGCCTTAGCTGTTGGGACAGGCATGTCAGCTACCGTAACATCCAGGTGCAGCCCAGCTTCAAATTTGAACTGCTAGACCAACAACTACGTTTTGCTGCGCCGGGTGGCGGTGGCGAGGGGCCTCCTTCCTTGTTCAACCAGTGCACTCAGGTGCTGATTTCAAACTTGGGCCAGGACGAGGTGCCTGCATGCCGTGTCGCACGCGTTGCGGAAATTCTGCTTCCCAATACGCGTGTGCTCTACAGGTGAGCATTCTGCACAAGCGTAGCCCATGTGCGGCAGAACCATTGCAGGGCATAACCATTGTTACCTACCATGGGGCTACCTTGTTAGCGCCTGGGCCGTCTGCAGCACATATGATGCACATGCAGTTCCTGTTTGTCCGGGGCATAACGCTCATGCTTTGCTTGGGGTGGTGATGTAGGCAGCTGCCAAATGCCTAGACCGTTTAGGCCAGCTGCGAAACTGGAGCACTGATGAATGACAGTGCACTCAGGCTTGCCTATGCTCTTTCCCTGCTCCCTGCTCATTGTTTGTTGTTGTCATGCATGTGCTGTATCGCATGCATGATGTATACGTGATGCATGCGCTGTGCCTTCAGGTCCTGTCTAGACTACCTGGCGCGGAACTTCAAACGGGTCACTTCCCGCACCACGGAAACAGCAGCATCACCTTTCACCATCAGCCCCCTCTCACGCACACCCTCTTGCACCCCTGACGTGCATACCCCAGTCCGCTCTCTGTCCGCCCCTGCTCCCGATATTTCACCCCTACAGGCCCCTGTAGATGCCACAGCACCTGGCCTGGCAGAAACCGCACCCGTCACTGCAACAGAAACCGTAACAAAACCCGCTACAGTTGCCAGTGCAGTCTTACCACCTTCAGAAGCTTCAGATCTATCCAACCCAGCCACAGCCATTAACAGCACACTTATACCAGGAGTAAGCAGCGGAGTTGGAGTAGTGGATGGAATGCATAAGAGCTGTACGGCAGCCAGTAATAGCAATGAGGTAGCACGCGGGGCGATTCCAATGTTGCAGCGACTGGCATCTGACGCACGGCCAACCGCCACACCATCATTATCACCACAGTGCATCTCAACAGATCCCGAATTCAATCAGCTGCCCACGTCACTCTTGTGTGACCTGCTGTTACAAAATACGATTGCAGTGAGTGAGAAGCAAATCTTTGATGCAGTTGTTCGTTGGGCAGCAGGAACTGATGCAGTACACAGCGCAGCAGCAGCAGTAGCAACTGTTTCCCTCCGCACGCCCACCAAGCACCATACCTCTAAACCCTTCCTAATCAGTTCTGCGCATTCTCCTGGGTGTAATGGCGGAACTGGTAGCGCACCTTTACCTGCCACTAACTCAGTAACTACAAGCGAGCTGACATGCACGGGGAGCCAACTAAGCGACAGCGAACTGCACATGGCCGAACAGCAACCAAGCACCAGCATGCGGAACAGCAATGGTACGCACCCGGTACCCATACACTGCACGCCAGGCCGGCATGCGACGCATGCAAGCATGCGCCAGCCTGGTGCATTCCTCGACATGGACAGCAGCCCATGCCACCTCGACACGGGATCACACATGAGCACTAGCTCAGATCCATGCAGTCTCGCCATGCAGCTGCAGTGGCGAGGCGATGCCATGCAGGCTAGCCATGCAGCTGCAACGTTTCCGTTACAGCCAGAGCTGAATCGTGAGGATAGCGGTGCATACGGATCTAGTCCTATTATGGGTTTGCTGGGAAGAGGCGAGAGCTTATCAGGGCCTGTGTTTGGGTCCTTAGGGCGAGTGGAAAGTGGAGCAATGGGCGAGCCGAGGAGCGAAGCAGAGGTGTTTGCAGTGCTGAGTCTCATTCGCTATACTCTCATGACTCCACAGGTGAGGAAACCAATTCAAAGTCTCAACATAACAACTCAACTTCCACCAGAACTACTCATATGGCACACATGATTCAGTGTTCACTCATGACTCCTCAGGTGAGCAGAAGTGATCAACTCAGCCACCCAGCTGCCTACCATGTTGTTGGTAGTGTGACATTTGGCAACGCTAATCAACACTCCAGCGCCCACAATTTGACGAGCTCGCAGCCCCCAGCCCACCACGTCGTGGTGTGTGGGGTCTTCCGTAATCACTGAGCAGCATGGCAGTTATGCAGGATTACCTGTCGCTGGCATGCTGACGATAGGCAATCTTCACTTGCTTGCTTGCACCACCAACTCGGCCAGCGCCTGTCATTGTGTTGACATTGAGATAATTGCATCAACACAAGGCTAGGCAGCCTTAGCGCCCACAATCAGCATAACAACATATCGTTCATCAACCTTTAGCGCCCACAATCAGCCTAAGCTGTTGTGTCATGCGCGCAGGAGCTGGCATTGGTTGTCCGTCACCCGCTCATATCCAGCAGCCCCACCCTGCTCTCCCTGGTGGCTGAAGCCATGGAGCTGGATGGCATGCAGCCCTCGCCTAGTGCACAGGTGCGACAGGTTTTGTTTAGGCAGGCAGGCAAAAATAAACAGTTCTACCAGTCATGTTGCGAATTGTGGAGGAAAACCTGAAGTACCGTAGCTACGTTGCGTTCTCAATGTCATGGCACTTGAACAACATTCGCAACAACATGGAACTTCACAGCAAGATCCACCACGCATTGTGGCGTAACTGAAGTAGACGTTCCAATAGACGAGCCTAGTGGACATGTCATGAGCCATGGGTGACTAACACACAAAGGAGCTTAGCTTCACACAAACAACCACACTGAAGCGTGCCAATTATGTACCAGGACTAGAGTCGGTGTTACTCGTAGTTGAAGAGTCCTGATCTGGCCAACTTTCATACATAGCCCCACGAGAGAGATCTCCACGTGGGTGTGACGATCACATTTCACCGGATACGCACATCGTGTACTCCTTACACGCAACACACATGGCGCCAATGACATTGTTTTTCTGGTGCTGGTACAGGGCACCCCCGGGCGCAGCGGTGGCTCGGGTCTGTTTGCCGTGGAGCAGCGGCGCCTGCTGCACTGCAGCCTGCATGAAAACAGCAGGGCCAGCACGGCAAGGTGCGACTGGCTTGAGCTAGAAATGAAATCAAAGCATCTCTTTTATGATGCGTGGCTGGGGCTACATATGCAGTCAGCAGACTAGACTTTGTTGATACCATCATTATAGCTGTGCTTTGGTCTCACAACACGCCGTGCTGGTGGCCTTGCGAAGCAGTGCTTGTTTGTCTGCCCTTTTGGTGCTCCCTCTCCTGCTTAATGTTTTGTTGTATTCAAATCGTTTGTACTGCCTTTCTGCCCTCCAGGTTGAAATAATGCGCTATGCTATTGTGTGCCAAGTTATACATCACGTGCAATGCGTGTCTTTCTGCCCTACAGATTTCAGCGGCGGGTGCTTCCTGCCAGTCACGAGTGTGCCTACGTGTGCGATGGCGATCAGAACGGAGTGCTGCACTTCATAGGCACACTGTACGGCACACAGGCGGGTGGCTGTGGGTTGCTATGAGTTGTACCATTCCAGTGCACGTGCTTGAGAAAATTCGCCCATCACTGCCCAGGAGAGTTCAAAGTGATGTATCCAGGCAGAGAATTACTTACAGTTTGTCAAGTGAGCCTGGTGGACCTGGTGGACCATACTTTAGTGGTCCTTATTTAGTGGTCCTGGTGGACCATCCTGGTTGCGTAGCTGCACTCAGCTGTCACATCATTGCTTCTGTTGCCAAACCCACCATCGCCCTACACCCGCCTCCGAGCGAGGTGTACTACTTGACTGGCTACCCAACCGCATGATGAGCATGGGCTGCACGAATGACAGTTCTCACGCCTGTCGCCCTCGCCTTTTACTAGAGCGACCCGTGTCACTCGTGCACGTCGGCCCCTGAATCTATTTTTGGGAGGGCTTGCCCCTTCACCCACCCAGTCGAACCAATCACGCGACGATGTATAATCATTTACGAACGATCGATGATCTAACAGAACAGTCGAGCTAGTACTGATTATCCAAGAAAATGATACACTGGATACGCCCACTCTTTGGATGATTGCAGAAGATGCTTGTGCCTCGCCTTCGTTGTGCTTGCTGTTGTGGTTTTCAGCTTTGATATCTTGGTGCTCGTTCTGCTTGCTTTGTTTATGGTAATGTCCGTGTCAGTGCGCGCAATGCGCATAGGCAGTGTGTAACGAGACTTGGGGACAGCAGAAACAGATCTCAGGGACTGTGCTCATCTTTCAATCTTTTGCTCCTCACCAATGGAAGTCGATCTTAAGGGTTAGGTCTTGGCTGGCACTGGTTCTGCTTACGTTGGTGACAGTAGTGGTCATGCCTGTGCACCGCTGTCGTTGGTAGTGGTGATACTTTTGCACTGCTTTTGTTGTGGTTGTCATTCAGGCGTGGGTTAACCCAGTTCTATCTAGGCGTGTGGACATTCGCGCCTCGTCCCCCTCTGGCCGGCACACCGACCCAAAGGCATTGGCAGGGGACAAGTTCCTCAGGACTAACTGGGCGGGACCAAGGTGCGCCAACATAGATAGATAGATGGATGGATAGATAGGCAGATAAGCAGCTTAGCTTTGTCTACAGCAGGTAAGCCGTCAAAGGACGCAACGGGTTGTGCATGGACAAGCGAGCAGACAGGCAGACTGTGCTGGCTGACTTGGGAAAGTTTAGTGTCTGTTGCACGCATCGCGCTTTCGCGAGCTGCCTGTGTCTTTTGTTGTTGCATCTGTAAGGCTAAGCACATGTCCCTTTTTTCCTTGAACACTCCCTTACACTCTCAGGCTTGAAGACTATGGCAATTGGCTTTATGGTAGGACAGCAGAGTGACCATGGGCCCAGCTTATCCACTCCCACCTATTTCTAAGCCTCCAGTTATCTTGAGACGGGCGCGTCTGGTTGATGCGGTTGTGATGCAGGTTCGTGAACGGCGAGCCCGACACATGGTGGCTGGTCGACCTCGGGCCGCAGCACACGCTCATACTCACATACTACACCATCAGGCATGACGGGTCAAACGACTTTGTGCGCAGCTGGGCATTGCAGGTTGGTCATGGATTTCAGACTGTTTTCAGATGCTTGCTAACTGAATGATCGATTAGCCAGTTTTGAGTCGGCTTCTCGCCGACGCGTCACTGCAATCTCCTGAGTCCTTGTCTGTTGCTCTTGCACCTGATGTGAAGAGTGCCGGACAAAACACTGCATGGGTTTTCCCAGGTCAGCAGCTGTGTGGGACTGACACATGGCTTGCCAGGGGCGGTTAGCGGTAGTGATCATGATGCAAACGCTTGTGAAATTGGCGATGGAGTGGAAACAAACGCAATCACACAATCCCAGAACAAGAGAGAGGTTAGTTAGGAGTTGTTATGGCAACTCAGGAAGCACGATGACACAGTCCCAGGCGATCCGTTGGCTCACTCTATTTGCGCTTCAGGGTTCGTGTGACTGTGTGACCTGGACGGATTTGCGTCGTCATACCCGCGATCCCGCCATAAAGCGACCAGGGCAGTACGTGAGCTGGCCTGTCATGGGCCCAGCCGCACAGGCACCCTACAGGTACAGTGTGCTGTGCATCAGTGTATGCCCGAATCAATGCTGCTCCTGTGTTGTGCTCTGCATGCAGCCCTCGTCATGTGCTTTTGTACCCAGGCACAATTGTGACGGCTGGGTTCTGTACAAGGGGTGCAGATCCATCATTGATGCAAACTGTTTCAAATTAGTGATGCCGCTTCAAGCATGCGGGGAATCAGGCCGCTCATGTGTCGTGCATGTAGACGTACCCTGAGCATGGACAGCCATGTGTACTGTGTGACATGTCCATGTCGCAGGGGACAGGGGACACCGATGTGTGTGCTGCATGGACCGTCTGCACTCGTGGGTGAAGCAAGGCTGCTCCTGCTGATGTGCTCCCCCTCGTCATTTGCTTTGCGCAGGGCGTTTCGTCTGCTGCTGACTGGCCCCACGACCAGCACCCACCAGCCCCACCACTTCGCCCTGGCGCACATAGAACTGTACGGCTTTCTGCAGAGGGACAACCCACCAGGACAGAACGGCACAGAGTAGGTGCCTGGCCGTCTATCAAATGAAAGCAGTGACCACCGTCCATTGGATGTGCAGAGAGCAAGCGCACTGCACTGCAGATGGATTTCGATCATCGAATTATTCATGTGAGGGTGGAGGAAAGATCAAGCCTTCCAGTTTTGGCAATTAGCGTTGATGGCAACTAAGAGCAATGTTGATAAGCAATGAGTTTGCTGAAGATGAATGGGGTAGAAAGGGATCAGGGATTTGAGGATCAAATCTTCAGTTTTGGCAATCAAATGTGACGTCGGGGACAACTCAGCAGGCTCGCACATGACGAGACAGGGGCGCAGCATGGAGGCGGAAGATGTGAGCAGTTCAGGCTTGTTGTCTGTCAATCGATGAGTCAAACAGGCCCATACGAAAACAACCAGGGGTGCAGCATGGACCAGATATGTGCCGGCTCCAACTGAATTTCTCAAGTAGAATCAGAATAGCAGCTCTCCTCTTCCGCTGTCAGCGCCATGTTCAAGCCATGAGCTTCTGAAGCGATAGTCTGTGCACGAGCTTCTACAGCCATCTTCTGTGCGTGAGATTCTGCAACGTCTTCTCAAGATGGATCAGCACGTCTACTTCATTCGTGCAGACTCACCAGCTGTATGCTTGCGGCTCCCGGCCTGGTGAATTGGTGCAGCAGCGCGCTCGGATGCCGTACACAACGCCTGTAATGAACAGAATGGTCAAGCAAAGGGCGAGGATGATGTGGGCCACACAAGATAGTCAGATGTGAACACAGCTGCTTGCAGTAATATAACTAGAAAGGCAAAGCGAAGGTGTGAGGGGAGATCTGGGGCATCGAGTAAAGGAGGCCGAGGAGTGAAGGCAACTAAGGTCACGTCCTGATGGGACGCGACAGACGCAGCCTGCAAGTGATGTCAGAGCTTAGGACACTTCGACTGCGTTTGCCTGGGCGATTGAAAGACCAGCACGGATTGCATCGTGTGCTGTTCTACCATACATGTCATGGCATGTCATGTCATACACATGTAAGTTGAGTAATGTTTTCATTGGACCACTTGTCTGGACTGACTTGAATGGGTTGTCCTCTTCGTACGCTCAGTGGACGGTTTGAATCCCTGTGACCATGCGAGTGCACTCATATGAAGGTGTTGTACAAGCATTTGTAGGCAACCAGGAGCAAACTAGCACCAAGCAAGAAGATTTCAAGCAGGCATTTGATCAGAACGCAGGGCTGTAGGGCGTCAGAATCCAAGGTGTCTGCTCTTGTCCTGCGACACTGTTTTAGGTTCTGTTTGGTCTGTTGCCCAGCTGGTAACTGGCAAGACTGGTGCCTCAAGAGACTCGAGTCAGGCGGCATGCAATGCAGGACTGTTCACCTGATCATCTTATAAACCACAGCTTATAAACAAAACAGAAAACAAACGTCTGACAAATTCTAGCGATACACATGATTGTGGGGAGTCCCTGCTGTGACCTCAATAGGTCATCAACGGTAGCGCAATAAGGTCGTCCCAGTGAAATGCGTGATACGTCATCTCTACCTGTGCATCCTCTAGCGATGCATTTGATGCTTGTGTTCGGCACTTGCATTCTCTTGTGGTATGATGACTCCAGAACAGAAGCGCATGTTGTTGATAGTTAGGCACGTGCAGGCTTCTGGTTGGTCGCATACTCAAGACCAGTAGAACACACACCAAACTGTGGTCGCATATCCATGCCGCAGTTGCCAGAAGATTATTATGTGCAAGAGGCAACCCTGATGTCCGTGGGATGGTACCGTCCATAAGGCTGAATATGTGCCCATGTGTGTGTGGTGGCCAGAAAAAAAACACTAGATGCTGTAACACGTGGTCGATTTCTGTCGCATGACATGGTATGTTTTCCATCTCTGACATGCTTGAACTACATGTCTGACCTGCTGTCTGCCTCCGCAACAAATGGTTAAGGAGACAAGCACTGGGCACCTGGGTGTTGGCGGCGATTGTTGCTTGCACAAGTACCGCTTCTCAGTCATCACACGGGACAAAGTCACATGGCACACTTGTAAGAAACGACAGCCAAAGTACCCGGCACGCAGGTATCGTACAGTGACTGTGATCGAATGACTGCCTGGATTGTGTAATTAGATATTTGGAATGTGTGTGCTCCATGCCAAATCAAAAGCGGTACTTCATTTTCTGCTATCAACTGTCAACCGACAATTGCTCGGTTCCACCAACGTAGCAGAGCTAGGACATTTACAAGGAGGGATTGCACACCATGAAGCACGTCCAACGCAAACATCAACTATCTGCGCAAACTGCAGGATTTTTTTCCTAGTAAAAGGGAATCTGACCGTGTCAGCAAGGGTTGGTGAGGCCCTTGTGGCCATCACCCCACAGACTACCTTCCAAAAGCATCCCGTTAGCCAAGACAGTGAGACCAGCTAAGTTTGTCAAAGGTCGAACTTAGAACAATCACAACTAGTCTCAAGATGGTCGTCCCCTCACAAGTTAAGACGTGCAACATTGGTTTAGATGGATTGCATGGTTGGAGAGTGTTGTGAAGGTGAGCGCTTGGTACCTCTCGCATTTCTGGTCAGCCTGGCTTTCATTGCGATTGGCTGTATGGTTGAATCGCATATGTCTGACGAGGTGCCAGTTAGCTGCATGCATCCGGCACTCCCTGGACAATTACTGGACTCGGTAATGAAAGAGAATGAGCCTAAGCGCAGTCCTTTGAAGCGTCAGAACTAACTTGATACTTTCACTCTACGGGTTATCTGGTCATGGTCATGTCATGAACTGCCCACATTCAATTGTTCGTCCTGTTTTGAGATCCATGCTTGTAGAATCTCGACATTTCTTGGGTTCCTTTCAACCCAGCATTGTCAAATACCTGGTTGAATCCCAGCAAATCCATAAACTGGTGGCCATAACAGCCTGCACACGCTGCTCCCACCCTTCGCGGCACTTCCATTTGTCATCTACTTTCCGAGTCCGGCAGGCATGCACACACATCTCTGTCACTTAGGCCTCTGTCACTGTATGATGATCATCCCTGGTGTAAATACATACATATATATATATATATATATATATATATATATATATATATATATACACATATATATAT
>QAXH01005559.1:0-35028 GCA_004335635.1 Chloromonas sp. AAM2
CCTTCAGCACATGTGGAGCCCTGGGGCTGTTCCCTGCAGCAACCACACAGTATGACGATGAATTGCCCGACATCTTTTTTCTGCAATGCATTTCAGCGCACAGCAGATCCCCAGCAAGGCACATGCACCGCATGCCATCATACCCTGAACAGTGCTCGTTCGTGTACTGCATCACCCGTTGCTGTGCCCCATCACCGCCCTATGCTGTACCGCAACATCTGCCACTGCTTATTGCCAGCCATCAGCAGCTTACCCTTATCACACGTCACTGTTGCCCAGGCAACCTGTTGCTCAATATCAAGTCAGTGTCGGCCGCGAGCGCAGCGATAAATGATGCATCAGACACAAAAGAAGTTTGCCAGTTCTGGGACAATTTGATAGGTTCATCTGGTGACTGTTCGTGTGTCCTGTTGTATTGAATGATGGAACTATTTTGTGGTGAGTCCTCGCTGCGCTTCTGACTGGTCATACTGCATGTGCGTGTGTCTGTTCAAAGAGTCTGTGTGTTGGTCCACAACCAAATGAACAGGTCGTGTTGGTACACGGTGTGGTGCTTCATCTGGGACAGGCGTGAACATGCTAGAGATCAGTAAGTTGTGATCGTACATGTTGCATCCTTGCACACGAAGGCTGACAATATTGGGACTACTAACAACTTTAGAAAGCGAGCCAAGTTTGGCTGCAACCCATTGGCGCAAGCCTTGATCGTTGACATGCAAACCCACCTGTTAGCGGTTTCAGATCTTTAACACCTGCAGCATGGAAGGCATAGGAGGTCAATGCAGACCTCAGGAAAGAAGTGTGTGTACAACACCGCAGTGTTCATTACAAACAGCATGGCTGTGCTCAGGCAGCTCCGTGATGTAGTGTGCACCATGGAAACTTGGTCGGGCAGCCGCTCAGACAAAGTTACACAAAGCTGAGTCTTGGCGCCTGTTTATGCATGCAGGTGTGGGCAAGCTGTTAGCCACGTAGCGGCCAAGCCAGGTACTGACATGATGGTCACATGAGCAAGGCCACTGCATGGAATGCATGCCTTGCGAGCCGACTGCATACCACATTCCGCACACAAGGCCCGGGTGCCCGGGCGGCACAACATATCAGTAGCCCGCATGCAACCCTTTCACTGCCGCTTGCGGTGCAACAGGTATGTGCTACACGAGTGGCAACAGGGTTGGCCCGCCCTTGGTACATGTAATCCTTGAACGGACATCCCTGCCGCACGCACAGGCAGCAATGTGCGAGCCCGAACACACGTCACATGTGCATGCACGTGGACTTATGATCCCTGTATGCATCTGGTCGCGCGCTGTGCATGCTGGTTGCTCATGTTCTGCACCACAGACGCATGCATATACCAATATTCTCACCCGTCCTCTTCTCAGCTTTCCAGGCAACAATCGCGTCACGCATCCTGCAGAAGTCCCTTTTCGACGTCTCCGGCTGCGGGAACGCTGTTTGAAGTGTGTCCTCAGTAAGGTCCATCAATGCCCCCTCTGAATCTACGTAGCTGGCGAGGGTGGCGAGCTGTTCGCCAGTGAACCTCGAGGTCCGGCCTCCAAGGATTGCCGACAGCATGTTCACGTCCATCCCGCCTGCAGATAGCAGACAGGCATGGTCATCCCAGGGGTGACAACAGCAGTCAATCCCACGATCAGGCAAAGCAAGCACTGTTCGCATGACATGTATGGGCCAAGCACCCACCAGCGCCCCTGCACCACCCGACCTAAGAACAACAACACGACACATTAACAAGTGCTACCCAAACATGTCTGCCTGCATCCCGCACCCATGCAGCATGAACAACAACGGGTCTGGATGAATAACACCTGATGCCTGCCTGGTGTCGGTCCTTAAGGCGGCTTGGGCCTAGAGTCCAGGCCGGGTGCCCGGGCGGGATCATTGACCTCTCAGACAGCAGCAGCAGACACACACCTTTCACGGCTGCCTTCATGGCCGCAGCCAAAGCACCCTTGTGTTGCCTCCTCTGTCAGGTCGTCCATTCTGCTGAACAGTTCGTCCGGTGTTGGTGTTTCCGCCATGGTCGCGCTCAGCACCAGCCACCGCCTGGCGCCTCCTCAGTTGCGCTTGGTGGAAAGAGGCTCAGTTGCGGCTTGAGCAAAAGCTATCCCTTTCCCCAGACACACTTCGATTGCGGAGAATTTTTTCACCCGACGTTCTTCTTGGGTACACCCGACGTTCTTCTTGGGTTTTGTTTTGTTTTTACATAGATTTTTTCACCGTCGTTCTTCTTGAGTTTCTTGGTTTCGGAACCCCAGACACCTAGCGCAGGGCAGCGGGAATGACATGCAAAGGCTCGGGCTGCAGCACATCAGACGTATACCCAGACACTCAGACACACAGCGCAGGACAGTAGGAGTGGCATGCAAAGGCATGGGGTGTGGCACATCAGACATATACCCTGATACCCAGACACCCAGACACATAGACAAACATACACCCGCTACTCCAAACATCCAATGCAGGAGCGGCATGCAAGGGCTTGTGATGCTGCACAGACCCGGTATCCCAGCAGTCCGGAGACCAGCGCAAGGACATAGATGGTGCAACGCACAGGGCTTATGGGGCAGTGACGCATGGCAACGCTGACAAGGGTGCACTCAACGCGTCCACACTCACCAGAGTTGTGCAACAAGGGCTGTCAAGTCGCCACAAGGGCTGTCCTGGCCAACACCTCCCAGGCTACAAAGCGGTCCACAGACCGCACCGCCGCACACAGGCGCTGCTTGCTACAAGAGGAGAGAGCAAGCGTGTGGGCCATGCCTCATACAGGACACGTGCAATATGATACAGACATCTGTAGGGAAAAGATGCATTGTGTGGCTGCATGACGTCGCTTCCAAGTAGGGTTCGGGCGAAGGAAGGTCCCGGCGAAATGTAATAAACTGTTGAGCACTTCTCAACTAGGCTGCACGCAAACTGGCCACATGCAATTTGGTACACAGCATCACGGACCAGGTCTGACGATTCCAAAGAACACGGCAAATTTCAAACGCCCAGCATGCTGCAGCCGGCACGAACCTTTGTTAAGACCAGTTCTCATAGGGCGGATAGGGGCAACAGGACCTCGTCAGCGAGACCTAGTGCTCGTGGCCCCATCCAACTACCAGACATGAGGTACCAGGCATGGCCAGGTCGACGCCAGAAGTCACATGCTGACACTGCGGGACCACTGTAACCACCTGCGGTATGCGTACCGCAGTCAAAAGGCTGCTCTGGGCCTGTAGTCTGACGAATAATGCGGCATTTTGGGCTTTAATATGTATTACCAGGCACGAATGCTGTCCCAGCACCCAACCCCCCCTCTTAAAGTCATGGCTTCCTAAGGGGGGCTAACTGCATTGTATACAATGATGACTCACAACAAGAATTGTTTCAGATCTTTCTTTTTCCAGCTGCAATGTGCTAGCAATGACAACTGTCCACTCGTTCCGTGAGCTGCGCGATGCTGACGAAGGTTGGCCACACTGGGTGGGTCTGACATGTTGTTCCTTTAGCTGCACTTGCCGATGCTGTCATGCATGACCTGGGTTCTCCATGTCCAGCTGGTCAAGGCGCTTGCCTTGTTCTCCAAGTGCGAGAGTGGGTTGTGACGTAGACGAAAAAATGTTCCTCATCGTCGACAACATAAATGAACCTTGCCGAGGACTTTTACACCACCCAGTCAACCATCTCAGAATGACCTGAAACCTCTGGATTTGAGCTCCTCATACCGTCAGCATGCGTACAAGTGGTTCAGAGATACCCACTCCCGCCTATGGTCATTTTTCAGAGAACCTCCCCCCCTTGTTTCCAACCACTGTTTTCAACCACCTTGAAAAACGTGTGCTTGCACATCATCACTTTCCTGCTGCAGCAATTCCAGCATCGGCTAGCATATGGCTGCACGGTCTAGGTGCAAGCCTTGGTAACGAGACCAAAAATTGTGTCCAGCCTGTTTGCGCTTGCATCGCTAGCCTCCCATGAATGCTGCCTCAACCACGAATATCATCGGCGGGTCAGCGCGCAAATTAGTACGCCATACCTTGCCAGAACCTCGCGCAACTAGCCGTTGCAGCCGGACGGGACACACCCAATCTTGTACAAGTCATCACCTCGCTCGTTGCAACGCTCATGATAGTGATGCATTGTGCACGAGACGGGGATTTGTGTCCGGAGTTGCATCAGCTCTGATCCTCCCAAGCACGCATTGGGCAAACGCAGCCCCGAGTAAATCAAACGTGTGCCTGATCAACACATCGCCCAAAGCCAAGGCAAACGCCACTACTCTCATCCCCAAGATGCCAGTGGGTGGCAACCTGTTCATCTCTCGGGTAAGCACTAGGGTAAGGGGTGCCAGGGTAAGCATTAGGGTAGGGCGTTAGGGTAAGCATTATCACATTCTCTATCTTCTAGTGCGTACTTGGGGAAGGCACTGAAACGCCGCTGATCTGTGTGATCTTCAGTGTTGAACCACGCAGGTGTTCTTTGCATCTGATTGTGACGCTAGTGGGCTGCACTCATGCCTTGAACGAGTTGCTGCTGTGGCCGTTTTGACTGGCATGGAATTTCTGCTGGTCAGCGACAGTCTTGCTCAGGCTATGCCTTCAACAACCGTTGGGTGCATGCATCATCTAAACCCACCAAACCCTCGTGCCTTCAGGTGGTCAAGGGCTGCTGGCCCAGTGGTGCAGCAGGTGCCGTCCCCATGGACATTGCACAGTTCACCAGAGCAGGTGTGAAATCACTGGCTCAAACAGCACCAGGTCACAGCACTTAGCTCAGACAACGCTCCCTTTGGTGAAGTTGGTTGCCGTGACACATCCAGCACTGCTTGCCCGACCCATGCCTGCTCGACTGATTGCATGCATCTCCCGACAGGCTCTTGATGTGCTGCATTGCAATCACGGAATTACATGAGCAGTAGGCGCATGTCTTCCTGAGCCCGTGAACAAACATGCGGCTTTGCTGTACCTGTAACAGTGGACTGGCAACATTCAAAGTTTTGTCTCCTTTGCAGGCGTCACCACATTTGATACAGGCGACCTTGATGGCGGCCGGGCTGAGCTCATGATGGGCAACTGGCTCAGGGAACAGGCGCCTGAGGAACGGTCCAAAGTACAGGCACGTGAAGGCGTCTTGTCCGAAGCTTGATTTATTATTTACTGTGCATATGGGCTACCTTTGAAAGTTGTAGCTACACTCAGCTACAATATCTAACCTGAGGAGTTTTTGTACCAAAGCCTTGTTAGGTGCGTTGGTCTGGTGAAGTGATCCTCGACCTTTGGTTCCGCTCTCCTCGCTACTTATATGGAATACAGTGGCAGTATGAGCATGTTCTTTGTTGGCAGGGCAAGAACCTTTCCTGAGAGGCTGATGCACAGGATTAGCCACTACACAATGGGAGCTATCGGCAGTTGAATTTAAACACAGGCAAAGCCGCCACTGACCGACTCACCGCCCAAGCACTGGTTTGGCACAGCGACAGAGTGCCTATCTGTCGGTCCATGGGCTACTCCATGCCGGGGCTACTCCATGCCTGGGCTACTCCATGCCAATCAACTTGCCGCTGCTGAGGGGTTCAGCTGCATTTTCCGCCCAAAAGCCAATCATCACATGATATTGCATTGACCCACTGCACGAGTTGCTGTGCCAGTAACAGACGGTCACATGCACTGTTCAGGTGCTGACCAAGCTGAGCGTTACCAATGTAACCGCCATGGCCGCGTTCAGCAAGAAGGATGTCACCCAGGTGCGTGCATAGGTGCGTGCATAGGTGCTTGCACGCTGCAACATGGTTCTGGCATTACGAGTTCATGCCAACAGCTGACATGAGCAAGCAGCCTCATCTCATTGATAAACATTTGCGTGACAACAAGCAGAGGAGGAACATGTTTTGATTCACTTGTTATCCAGCCATGTGGCATCATGGCTTCATAAGCAAGCATGCTATGCTGGTACGATTATGCAGGCACTGAGTGACAAGGCACGTGCCCTGGGTTCCCCTCCAGACCTGGTGCAGCTGTACTGGTGAGCCGACCCTGCCTTGGGCAGGAGCTGAACCTGCTTCTGGATTTATCTGTAGAGTAGCAGCCCTGTGTTGCTGTTCGTCAAGCCCACTGACATGGCTGCTGCTGTTTGGACCAGTCGCCAATGGCATCCTGTGCAGGGGCGCATGGCAGCAACCACGATGGTTGGACGCCACCAAGTGGCTGGCGGATGAGCAGGCAGCGGGCCGCTTCAAGCACCTGGGCCTCACCAACTTTGATGTCGCTCAGCTGTCCCGGGTGCTGGATGCGGGAGTCAAGGTGGCGTCAGTACAGGTCGGAGCGCCGGGTGGCCACGGGCATGCACAGCTTCAGAAATGGACCTGCTGGAATCATGCAGCTGGATGGTATCAGGACTGGCAGTTGAACGGTACTGCAGTTCAGACGTGTGAAGAGACGTGTGAATGGCAGCGGCCCATGGGATGCACCATGATTGTGATAGGCCACAAGGAAGGGAATGAGGAATGCCACACATGGCAAGGGCTGAGCATGCACCTTATCTCAACACGTGAAGGGCTTCCCATCAAGAGAGTGGCGAAAGAATTGGTCCGGAGTCTTCATCACACATGGCTGGCATACGTATCAGCAAAAAGAAGTTTGCCAGTTCTGGGACAATTTGATAGGTTTTTTTTTGCAGTTTACTGTTATGACTGGCAATTTCTCGAGAGGTATGTTGGTACGCAACTGACTTCCTGGTCACAGCCATCACTCTTAACACCACACCTATCCACCTCTTTGTGTGCAGGTGCTTGCTTCGCTGGTGGACCAGCGTGCGGACGCCGCCCTGATCCCGCTGTGCCGCGAGCGGGGCATCCCTGTCCTAGCACAGGCACCCCTGGCAGGAGGACTTCTCAACGGCACACTCATGGGAAAACCAGCAGACAAGTAAGACGGTGGGGTTTGAACGTGAGATTCGTCACATGATCCGCACGCATGACAAATGCCAACATGGGGTGATCAGACAGCTTCTTTACACGTGAATCACAGACTGTTGCAAAGCACTGAGGCATGCAGCATTGAGGCATGCAGCCTGGCACGTCAGTGGCGCAATGCGTTAGCTAACACTACACAGTCTCTGCGTTGCCCATGCTGCGATAAAACCCACCAGCCCATCATTTGCACCTGAAGAAAAAAAAGATGTTTGCCAGTTCTGGGACAGTTTTCAAGGACGCCACTGGGATCAGTGTGGGACCATTGGCATACCATGCAATCACATGTCATGCGCTTGTCCCACAGGGCTCCATCCGACCTGTACAGTGTGAAGGGCAAGTACGGCGCGTTGCTGCGGGGCGCAGGCCAGTGGGAGTGGCTGCAGCAGCTGCTCTCAGTCCTCGACACCATTGCAAGCAAACACGGGGTGTCCATGTCGACAGTGGCCACACGGTAAGGAGGGTTGGCTGTAGCATGAATCTGTATACATCCATTGCCCTGGCTGGGGCTGAGGCCTAGGCCGTCATGTGGACCATATGCTGATGTAAAGTGGGTCTGATGACGCCATGGACAAGCTGCTGCCCAGGGCTTGCAGTAGCAAGGAAAATGGCGGCAATTTAGTAAATGAGGAGCACCCAGTTGTACAGCTGCATTAGGCCCGCTTGATCTGGTACCATTCCGTGTCTAAGCGAACATTGTGTAAATTACAGCGCCAGAATACAATGGCATGCCTCTGAACTGGGCAAGACCCTTCTAATATCAAAGACAAAGAGACAAGCATATGCACGTGCACATCAACACACATGCACACCAGCGCTGCTACTGAGCGTAGGGCTTGCTGCTGTGGTCTGTCCTCTGTTGTAAGTGTGCATCAGTGCACCAGGGATCACAGGCCACTGTCCCAGTATTGGCAGTCAACAACACCAGCAACACATCCCGTGACATTCAACATTCATTTATGGACAAAGCCACTGGTTACTCTCCACAACATTGGACGTCTCATCACTGAGTCACAAGGAACTGGATGCGGCGGCCATGATTGCACTGGAAAGGCAAACATAAACCATCTAAGTAGTAGCAGTCACACACAAGAACTGTCCCAGAACTGGCAAACTTTTTTTTTTTTGGTGGCTGCTGTATTGTGGTCTGACAGGTGGGTGCTGGACAAGCCTGGCGTGGCTGCCGTGGTGCGCCCTGCGCGGCTGACCACCCCCGAGGGCCTGGCTGCACTCTCTGCGCCCTTCAAGTGGAGGCCGGACGCAGAGGACAGAGCCATGATCAATCAAATACTGGATCAAGGAAGACCTACTTCTGGTGAAGTGTATGACTTTGAGCGCAGCTCAGGGTCCTTCTGGTGATGCACTCCAGCAGTTGTGATGACCACATGGGGTGCCCCACGATTGTTGGTCGTGCTTCATCACATGACATGCGCCTTAGTAGGCTAAGAGGGGGGGATGAGGGGTGCTTTACATAAAAAGGGTGAGCATTCACCTCCTCACCCACACGTGAAGGACTTGCCATCAAGATGGTGGCGAACAACGCAGCAACCGCTAACAGAGCAGCCAGGGCAATACCACGGAGGCATCCAGAAGCCTGCATGATGCCCTGTCTAATGTCTGCGGTAGAGCATAGACAGTTCAAAGCAAGTTCTATCTCTCTTCTGATGAACGCTGCTGGACTGTCAGTCAACTGAAACTTGGGTTTATTGGCGCTGAAGTTGCTCATAATTCCAGGTGTGTTTTGCCGCCTGGCAGGTGGCGAGCAACTTTACGCAACTTCTCCATGACCCAACTCACCCGCGGCTTGGCTGCTCAGCCCTGACCATCCCTTTTTGTTCCTGCTCGATGGTCGGCTTGCTCTCAGGCTGTCGCCACCCTAGGAATTGTCAGGCCCCTGCACGGTCGCCAACTCAGGCCCAGATTTGTTGCTCGTCCGTTGTTTTGGGCTTGAGACGTCAAACACCTGTCAGCCATCATCGCCACTGCCAGGCCTTGCCATCAGAGTTTATTTCCCGTTCTTTGCTTCTACCTGCACCTGCTCAACCCATGTCTGACAGCCTTCGGCAGTACGCCGGCCTCTGTTTGTCCACAGTGCTTTGACTTCTGTGTTTTTTGCTCGTTGTGCCTTGCAGCTGCCTTCTGTTGCTCACAGTTGGTTAGGACGGTATCCAGCCTCGTCTCTTGCTTGGCGTTAGGTCCCGGCCACGGGCGCCCCTGACTCAAACTGTGTGTGCTAGCCCATGTGAACTACTCTGCCAAGACCAACCAAGACCACGTTGCTCACCCAGTTTCGCGCTCAAGTCTCCACCTTGCTGTGCCAAGCTCATGGCATGCCTGTCCACTTTTGCACCTTGCTATGCTATGTCAGGTCAATGTAGCAGCTTACTGTTTGTAGCCCCTCCAGCGGACAGGCCGATCTGGACACGTTGGTGGCGCTGCGTGCCGTAACTCAGTACAGTCAGCCTGGCAAGTCTTGAGTAACAGGTGGCTTGGACGTGTCGAAAAGAACCCAACGGACCTATCAAAACAACCCAGTTCTGGCAGGCGTTACGCCCTTTCGGCAAGTCCAAGGACAATCTTGATGCAGCACCCCCCCCGTCTGTTCAGCGACAGTAGCGGCATGTCTGGCGTACTCGAACAGCGTTGCAAGTTGCCAAGCGCGACATTTTTCGACGCGCATCTAGGCAGCCAGGCAGCAATCGCCAAGTGCGTTCTCGTGCTCGGACTATCGTTGGGCCTTGACCGCTCGTAAGTTTGTGAAGTGAGTCTTGCAGACGGCCGAGGAAGTGTCAATGGAAACGATGTAGGTGGACTACTGTTTCTGCCCGGCGCGGCAGGTGCGGCCCAGCTCGCTATGGCTGATGGATTGGCCTTGACCGAAGCTGGGCCTGCTAAGCTCTCATCCAGCGCCGTCAACTTGCCTGCCGATGGTGCGGGACCGCCTAGTGCAAACCAGGGTTAATCGTAACAGAAGTGTTGTGCGTTTGTGCGACGAGTCGGAATCGGCACCTCAGAAAAGTGCCCTGCATGCGAATTCTACAGGTCAGCCCGATGCTCGTAAGGATCTTGCTGCCAGGAAGGAGACGCGTGACGACGATGATAGCACATCAGATGACAGCTGCGTGGACGATGAGAAGAAAGAAGAGGAGGTATGCAGCCAGGAGCACAGGCCGGTTAGACGGAACTGAAATGGCTCAGGTTAAAGTTACACAGGCGGGGTCTGTTGGACATCTGTCTTGCCATCGAGGTAGCGACAGGTGCAAATTGACAAATATTGCATAGGGTGCTGTGTCTTCCATGTGTGGCCCTTGCTTCAGTTGTTCGCATATTTGCAATCTTGTCATCAGTGCATATGCATGTTGCTGTGTGCACGCGCTCCACGCTGATGGGCCTGGGGATGTACCTTTCACGTTGGGCTTGAAATTATGATGTGCACTGCAGTATCCAGAAGGAGTGCCAGTCGTGACAAATTTGCGGCTGCTGAGCCGTTTGAGCCAACTTCAGATCAGACGAAAGCGTCTTGGATTGCCTCAGTCATAACCTGAAGGTTGTTCGACTTGTAGGCGTGCAGCGTTGCAGAAGCGACTGGTACCAACCTGCACGTAGCAGTGGGGCTGCTTGTGCACGGATGGAGGCCTTCCAAAATTGTCTACCTTTCAATTACACCCACACCCCTCCTTGAGAGAGCTAGACCACTGGCACGTGATATTGGTGACGTTGTTGATCACTTCTATACGATTGTGGATGCAAGATTTACCAACTATTAAGCACAGCAGGCACTGTTTGACTTCCAATCACAACTCCCACCCCCTTCCTTGCAGTTGACTGCCAAACGCTCTACATGTTATGCGCTGCACACAAAACACGAGGCACTGTACATTGAGCAATCAATAGCCTCATGTACAGGCTATGTATGGGCTATGTCTTGTCAACCATGATGGGCTGCAAACAGAGGAGGAACTATGTACCAAGACCAATGGATGAACCATCGCAACGTGCATTACCGTGTCATCGACCATGGGACACTTATAAATGATGCGGTGCATCCACAGAGACAAGAGGTTTGGATTTGTAGCTTGACACAAACGTTGTGTGAGGCGCATATCACGTTGTGTTTTGAGCCCGGCCACGAAAGTGCTTCCACGCTGACCACCATATTTGATGGCTGATTCGATGGCTAGCCATTTCTGCGGGCTTGACAGCCACCAGCCATGTTCTTGAAACTCCCTTCCATCAGGTGAAGACACTTTTTTTTACCTGTTCTCTCAGAGACTACAGGATTGTTCTCCCAGGGGCAGGGCTGATCATTAGCTGGCTGGTAGCTGGGCTCAAGCAACACAACAGCTCTGTTTACAGCTCTCGTTCAATGCCTGATCCTTTGTTCACTGTGTTGACTGCTGCTGTAGCAACCCTCTCGTGCAACCGCCAGTCGTATTGTACTGCCTCGATAAATCGGGGAACGCCGAATCTGGAAGTGCATCAGCAATAGCGTCTGCGACAGGTGCAGTGAATGCGAAGGAGCACAACCGGGCTGGAAAATCCACGGCGGTTTCTCAGTCGTTGAATCTACGACATCATCTCAGGTTCATGCCCAGTCTGGACCAGGCGGACTTGTTGCCTATCCAGAGCCCTAGCCATGGATAGCGATAGCAGGCGAAGGAACAAATGGAGTGCACAGGTGGGCGGTTGCGTGACACTTGCTACTTACCAAGAACCAAGATGCCAGGCTTTCGTACAAGCGTTGCATTTGGATTTGCGACGCAGGAAGACGAAGTTATCGTTGAGCACATCCAACAGCATGGCCCCAAAGACTGGGCGAAACTGGCACAGGTGCGCGATAAGAAGCCAGTCACATCGCTGATGCCCTGGTCTTGTTCACAGCTCCCGCTACAGCAGCCTTTGCGAGTGCACACCGGTACCCGCAGAATCTCGAAGCTAAGCTCGGAGGCTCTAGGACGGCGAAATCGTGCCGACTCAGGTGTGGTCGCTTGGTATTGATTGTCAGGCGCAGTGGAAGCCGCAGCATCAGCACGGCAGTTGCTGTTGGTCTTGAATACAAACAAGCTGTGCTTGGCTACAGCTATGCGGTCCACACAGTGCCTGTTGATGATATGCCTGTCCTGCTGCACGCAGGTGGTACAACGAACTGACACCCACAATCAATCGTACACCATTCAGCGAAGAGGAGGTGTGTGCGATGAACATCACATATGCAGGCTGCCCCCAGCTATTGTTTACCCTCTCGACCTTTTGACCTCTTAAACATTGAAACTTGACCATGTTGGACAGCATTGTCACACGGCAACAATCATGCCTGTAATTAGGTCTTGGTGCCGCACATGTTTACTAAGCTAGTGATGTGGTTGCGGCCAAAAGCAGCTCTAGCCTGTATGCATGCAGTAGCAGTAGTAGTGATATCATTTACTGGCTTATATCAACTTGGAGCTGTTCCACATTTTCAAGCCGTTCAATTGCGTGTTTGCGTTATGCATGTCTATTGAAAACAAAGTTTGGCGGGGCGAGGGAAGGCTCCAGTTCATTTACCATTGCCAGGGGCATCTCAATGGTCTCATTTTGGCAAGGCAAGGCACAACTGTCCTTGTGGAGATATCGTTCCGTGTGGGGTATCAAGCCCACTTCACATGGGCTTTGGTGATCGCGTGTAGTGCGTCAGCCCGGGAAATGTACAGAGCTCGGACCTTGGAATGTCAGAGGGCAGTGCAAGTGATCCAAACTTTGGTAATGTATGAAGATTTGGGTACTGTATGCAAGACCGCAATGAGAATGCCCTGACTCATGTTGTTGACGGCTTGCCGAAATTCCCCCGTGCAATGTGCCAGCACGGCCACAGTGCCAACAGGGCACAATCATTTGCATGTATGCCTGCCACTTCACGTGTAAAAGTACACGACACCTTTTGGAGGCCTTCCTGTTCAAACCCCCTGTGCCTCTGTAAAAAGAGGGCATGTTTGATAACACGCGTCTCCACACACGCAGATGACGTTTGTGATGCGTGCCGTGATGGCGCACGGCACCACCTGGTCGAGGATCAGCATGGAAATGGCAGCGGCTGGCATGGCAGGCAGGACAGACAACGCCATCAAAAACTGCTGTGAGTTGCAACCTGGCCACACATGTTTCTGTGTGTGTGATTGACAGGGCACGAATTCTATCTGACACACGCTCGCAATTCACATTTAAACGGTATCCGCGCTCGTTCTGGACTGCAGGAGTGTGTGCTGGCATGCATTGTTCTGCTTTTTGTTCTACTCTGTCCAGTTGATCAAGGACAAGGTGTGAATGGCACCTACCTGCAGATCACGTGAGGCTGAAGAAGGCCATGGAAGAGCAGGGTCTGAAGATTGGTGCGGGCTGCAGGCTGACACAGACAGGGCACGCGCCGGTTCTGTCTGTACCAAGTGGGCTGAGCTCAGGTGGGCGGATGTATGTGTACACCACTGGATCGGTCAGCTTGCAACAAGGTGCGCAGTGCATCAAGCAACATACCATGAGAAGTAGGCAGCGCATTTGCTGCACAGCACCTAGCCGCTTTTGTGATGACAGCGGGTTATTTGTGTCGACCATGCATTGAGAGCCTGGGATCATCTCTGTGTAAATCTTGTCAGCCTAAGCGCTGTTCTTATTTCAGGCAGATCTGCGCATCATGGATAACCTGGCTCATGACTCTTGTTGCCTTGGAATGTCCGTGTCTGCTTCAGGTGGCTTGGGCCAGAGTGGCACAGTTGCCAATGACTTGCTTGCCGTGGCAGGCACCAGCCAGGACAGCACACAGCATCTGGGCCCAGTACAACTTTTAGCCAACGGGAGGCTGCAGCACATCGCAGTGCATGAGGCTGGCACAAGGCCCAGCCGCTTTGCCTCTCACCTCAGCCACCCAGCGCCCTCACAGTCACAAACGGCCGTCACATTTGCTATGGACCACCTCGACCTCGCTTCACTCCCCTTCAGCACCTCAGTCCAGTCGGTGTCGGGCGATCCCCGGCCTAGCTCATGCTCGCATTTGGACGTGAGCGCTCCCAACAGTGGCTACAGCTCCCCCCTGGCCTCTCCAAAGCGCAGTGCACAGGATTCCATCAAGCATCGGAGGGTGTGCAAGCGTGCCTCCCGCCTGCGCATGACAGAATCGCCTCAGCCTCAAAGGGACGCTCTAGATAGCGGCCAAGAAGACGCAGGTGGGTTTGTACGATTTGTGGATGCATTCACTGCTCCGTCATCTGCGATATAGATGTCGGAGGATTTGAGCAGTACAGTCAAAACATATGGGCAGTCTCAAGCAAGACGCCTTAAACATTGCAGCTTTGTGGGGCTCATGACTTGGCCAAGCAGTCAAGTGCAGCGTTTTCAGGCCTGTCGTACTTGACAGGGTGACTTGAGTATGCGGACTGGTCCAATGGCTGTGCTAGTTCTCCTCGAGCACCTACACACAAGTGAAACACAGACATGCACCCGACCATGATGCAAGTGACAGCATTCAGCATTCAGCATTCACAAAAAAGGGGACCAGCCATTAGTTGTAGTGCCCACCTTTGCAGCAGATTCACCCGGGGTTTCTGGGCCCGAATCTGCCCTGGGGCCGTTTTGGCCTCCTTGCTACTTCACGCACCTAAGGATTGGTTCCACAGACACACTTCACCACACGCGCTCGTCAAACTGTCAAACATGTTTTTTGTTTGCTAGCCTTACACGCATAAGAGCATGTATTGCCCTTGCAGGCAGCGAAAACCACGAGGATGAACTGCAGGGCGAGAGCAGCATGCTCATGAAGTCCATGCCTGACATTCTGATGAGAAGCCACAGGGTTAAGGTCAAGCACAGCGAGCCCAAGCCCACCCTCAGGAGCATTGCGAGCGCCCCACGTCTGCAAGACTTGAATATTCCAGGTGAAAGGAAGGGCAGGCAGGCAACTGTGTGCGATTGATGCAGTCGTGTTTTGAAAGGGAGTGTGCTTGTTTGTTTGTGTGCGTGTTTCTACGGGGGGTGTGGGGCTGTGTCTGTTGAGCAGTTGGTGCGAATACACATGGGCAGGGAATAGGCCGTCGGCATGTAGGAGTGGCTGACGTGGAGGGGTTGCAGAGGCTGAGCTAGTACGGGCGGATGCGAGTTCAGGGCGACAGGACTGGGGTGGATGGACACTGACAATCGGCAAGTTGGCACGTGGTAACTGAGGTCTTGAATGCATCATCAGCTAGCAGGCTAGGGTGGCCATGGACTTGACAGCTGGTGCTTGTCCTGCATTGGCTGAGTGCAGCTTGTCACACTGCCTGTGCTATGCTCAACCAATGTGCAGGGAACACAGGAGATGTGCCTACACTTAACTTGCAATTCACCAATGTCGGCTGTGTGTGGCCAGCCCCACCCAGCGAACACGGTTGGGGGAACGAGCAACACACAGCGGGCAGCATGGGTCAGGCGCCACAGCTTCCTTGTGGCTTGTACGGCCTGCCAATGCCCATCTTTCATGAGCCAGGGCAAGTTGTCCTGCAAGGCCGATTACACAGTCAATCCCCAGAACTTTACCCGTGGCACAACGTTGATGCCTTGCCAAGCAAGTACAGCCCGTTCCAAATCAGCAACCAAGCGCCAGGAACGGCCACAGCTTGCAGCGGGGACATGCCGCAACCACATCTGCATGGCGGCACCATCAGCACTGGCTTTGCCAATTTTCCAAAGGTGGGTACAGATTAGATTGTTGATCAGCAAAGCAAAGCAAAGGTTTTGAGGCTGGAGCGGCACCTGATACTGACCTACCTCCTCGCCCTTGGTTGGCTTGATCCCCATTCCAACCTTGCCCTGTGATGGGCTACTGAGCAGCTGATCATGCTGTGGTTTCACATTCTGAGATCACCGAGAAATTGCCTCTTTTATGCCTTGTTATAGAAGAAGCCGATGAGCGCCATGAGGCAGAGTCAGTCGGCGCGATATACATCTTCGTCTCCTCCATCAGGACTTGATCAGTCTGTGCGCGCCAACCAGGCGCAGGTCTCTGATCAAGCTGCGCGCAACATCCTCGTGCGCTTTGCTGACCTCGCGCTACCAGGCAACCATCTAGCTTCCGGGCCCTGTAGTGACCATTCGATTTGTAGTAGCAGCAACGCAGGCACCGACTTCGCAATTTCATGTGCGGCGACAATTCCACCCGCGACTGCTGAGGCGCTGTCATGGCAGCAAGGCTTGTTCGCATCCCAGGCAGCCAGCGATTGGCGGGAGAATGCTTTCATCAACAGGGGCGTGCTTCAGAACGAGGCGCTGGATCATGGTCTGCAGCATAACGGCATGTTGCAGAACGTTCAGCAGTCAGTCGGCCAGCCACGGCCTGTGCAGTGGCAGCAGCAAACGGGTGAAGTGGCGCCTGAAGCGCCCCAGCGTACAGAGCCGAGCTTCGCGGCCTTCTGCGCTCTGGGACTAGGCATACCTTCGGAAACCTTTGTCAGCAATGAGCTGCATCGGACCAGTACTGACGAGGGACTGTGCGCAATTCTTCATTCGGATCAAATCTTGCCGCAACTGCATGATCTACAAGCGCTGTTTCCGGCGAGGTACAGGAGCCAGCCTTCTTCAGACCTAGATGCCGACCTGTGCGACTTGCTGCAGGATTTGCGGGAATGAAAAACGTACCTACACGTCCTTCACGTGATGGCATGGTTGGGATGTGAAAGTTCGCGAGGCACAGATCGCTTGCCGTGAGGGCTACTCTCAGCGTGTGACCACGTCAGACGCAGTGGACCAGACCTGCCAAGGGTCGCTAGTGGGGCAGATGGGCTGCACAACAGGGTGAATGATGAGGCATGGGCTGGCAGCAACGATAGTGGGTCAGGAACTGAAGCGCCCAAGCCGCAGGAAGGGAGTCCTGGGAGCGATAGCAGAAAGGATGAGCATGTCGCTGAGAAGCTGACCCAGAACTCAACTAATCGAAGAATGGTACAATAATATGAACTCAGTTCACAAGCTGGCCGAGGCTCAGGACAAGGCTGAGGCAGCTTTGCAGCAATCCCAGGGCAGTCACTGAGGCTGCCGCTCTGCTCCAGCGAGCCTCTCCATTTTGTTTTGTAGCTGCACACCTAGGAAGACGACTGCTCGGAGTATTGCATTCTTGTTCATTACTAACCCTTACTCTTCTTCAAAATCGCATACTTACGCAGGGTGGCCTAATCTGCTTCCAGCTACTCGACTGGAGTGTGGGCCCTCCATGATTGCTCAAGCGGTTTTTTGACAGCGGTGATTGCTCAAGAATCCGTATTGTTATATGGCATCCATTGTTATATGGCTCATTTCATTGTTATATGGCATCCATTGTTGGATAGCGCCAGGCCTGACAGCCTTGCAGGGTAAAGCAAGGAGGCTGAGCGACTGAGGCTTCACACTTACCGTAAAAACCATATCTCATCCGGCAGGCGGCAAAATAACATTCAATAATACCGTCGTCCAGGTCCCGCCCCCAACAAAAAGGATGTCTTACGCAGGCGTCCCGCAGATGCAGCCAGACGACATTATAATCTTGTGCAGCGTTCCCGCAGCCATTGTGACTGAGCTATGCATGGCTGACATGCTTGTGGTCATGCTTGGTCTCCCCGCCATCCGTGAGAAAATGGGCTCCAAACGTGGCTGTGCGTGAGATCTGACAATACCCTGATCTTGTGTGCTGCAGCCTCCAAGTTACAGCTACACACACAAGTGGTTTGTTGCACACACACGTGCGTTTCTGCTCTGTCTTATTTACATCAAGGAGTCAAGCAGATGTGATGTACTGCCTGTTCATGCCAACAAAAGTCCAGTCCGTCTGGTGATGAATGCACACCCCCTATTCCTCAGCTAGCATGACACGTTGCAGACTACAAGATACAAAGGGTTGAGCAGAGATATCCCGCAAAAATGTTTGTATCAGCTTTATCCATATGCCCTGGTCGTGGCAAAGCCTAAAGCGCCCCAACCTACAGAGCCCAGCAGGTCTGAACTTATGGTTGACTTGGCCCCCCAGACGCCTCGCGGCGCTGAAGGCGCTGAAGGCGCACCCCCAGGCTAGGCAAACCTGCAGCAACTCAAACAGCTCGACGTCTACGTATGAATGAGGCTGGCTCGTATAAGTTGCTGGAAGCAGCGCTTGTAGGCCATGCAATTGCGGCAATACCTGATGGGAGTGAAGTAACGCGGCGTACAATTCGTTGTCATTTGCCCGCGGCCATCGACGCGGGACTGATCGCTCAGACGAAGACAAGTAAGTGTCGAAATGCGTGGCCGGCGTTAGTCATTTTGCGTGAGCGCATCTCGCAACGCATGATCACGTCAAAACCAGTGGATCAGACCCGATTGTATGCCAGGAACTGATCCGCCCAGGCGGCAGGAAGGGGGGTCGGGGGATCGAGAGGAGAAATAAGGGGCGTTTCGTCCGCATTTCGCTGATGATTTGACTGACAACACGAAATAGTAACCCAGAATATCAGGCCAAGGCAGCTTCGCAGTGTCAACAACACACACTGTTACTCTGACGTCATGTTACAAGAGTTAGCAGCTATTAGCTATTCAGCACCATGATATCATAACCTCAAGCAAGTAATGCAAGTCATAACGGCAGAACAGGGTTTTGTATCCACAGTGTCCAGTGGAAAGTCACGCGTGTGATCATTTCACGCTTTCACGCAACGCACCAATGCAACTGAAGGCAGTTCAACCTCATTGGCTGTGGCTCAGTCCATTCAATGGTGTTGCCAATCTTGAAGGCAACAAGTGCCGCCAGCTGAAGCTGTCAGTCACCAGGGCAATAGTGGGGTCGATCACCAGGGCAACAGTGGGATCATGGGCTTTGACGATCGCGTGTAGTGCGTCAGCCCATGTGATAGTCAGCTAGCCCAAGTGTTGTCGGTAGCAGACATGTCAGTAGCACAGAGTGTCAGACTGTCAGTAGCAGGCATGTGTTCCAGCTGCTGGCAATGCTATGCTTTAGGCTGTCCGTTGATATAGCTCCAACTGGTGCAACTCAGAGTACAGAACTGCAGTGAGTTTCTAATATGTTCCAAATTTGCGTCCCATGGAAGGGTCCGAGGTAGGGAAAAAAGTTGTTACTAAGGCATAGTTCAGCAGCAATACAGCAGTCTCGGGAATCTGTGGATTCTAGGCTGCACGAAAGTCAGCTATGCTGTTACGAGATGCCCACTGTGCAAAACTGTTCGAGGCACAAAGTCAACGCTGCATGCAAAATCATTGATTGGCTGCTGGCATGGTGCATAGGCTTTGAACCGAGCATGTACTGTTGAGTTGTGTGAAGGTTGAGAAAGTTGATGTCAGTTCGCATGAACTCACCATTGCAACCCTTCTATCAGTTCATTTGGGCAATGACAATGCAAGCGCTGTGCGGCTGGTTGACTGAGGCTCACCAGCGGGATGGGATCTGTGCCAACAGTTGGCTGCCGTTCGCCCTCCAGTGTGGTATGAGTGGGCGGCAAGGAACAGCGGCGAGCCCTAATGCAAGAGCTCAAGCACGTGATGGCACCCATACCCATCCCATCTGTCCACCCAGCTTCCACCTACCATCACAATCCCTTCCTGATGTCCCTCTGGCTCTTTGGCTCTTGTATTTCTCCGGCATTGACGCGCTTTGCTAGCTCCACACATCACGCCCACACCTGCACACAGGTCAAGCATGGGAAGGGCCCCAACCCCTTGTTTGCCACCATGCGCACACTCTCTTCCCGCCCCCATGTGCGTACTCTTTAAAGTGAGAACACTTTTGAAGTGTAGATATCAGACCAAAGAATCACACCAAATCATTTGATTGGTCACCACAGGCAGAGCCACCACGCATGGTGCGCAAGACTGCTGCCAGCACGCGGTACAGCAGGCAGCGGCATGGCATGCTGGGCAACGTACCTACTGCCCCACAAACTACCACACGGACTGAACAATTATCCCAGAACTGACAAACATTTGTTTTTGTAGAACAAAACATTCAACTCTTCGGCGCTCTTTTGGGCAAGTCCTTGGCATTGGCATTGTGAAGATATCGTTCCGAGTGGTTATAAGCCCACTTTACATGGGCTTTGATGCTTGCGTGTAGTGCGTCAGCCCATGTAATGTATGATCAGTTTTCAGCTTCGTCAGTTCAGTTGGATTGTGAATGGGCAGGCAACAACAAGGGTCTGTCTGGTCGCAACAGGCATCAAACCCCGATTGATGGCTGAAATGAACTCGCTTGGTTTGCTAATAGCTGCCTAGTTTACTGGATGAGGGCAAATCTTTCTAATACCTACGCCCTACGCCTGGGCGCTCCTGTGTTTGCAGGCTGTTGATATCTGTGATATTGTTTGGCGTGTACAACATTCAGCTGTTTTCATGGCCAAACTACATGTCACCCGCTTGTCCAGGGCGTAGGGGCTAGGGGCAGCTGGCCTTGCAGTATGTTGCGTTGACGGGATGCAAGGCTGACCATGCGCGGCACGTCTAGGGCTCTGTCTGTGTGCAACCGCAGCAGCGCAGGAAGAAAGAAGTCAAGTTAGCGAGCCAGTCAACCGCAACACAATACCGGCGGGACTGGAGAGGCTGTGCCAGGCCGTTACAGTCGGCTTTCTTGAATTACCAGAATGGTGAAATCTGGAGAATCGCCACTTGCGAGCGCTTGCTAACGCCAAGCACTTTCTAGCCCTTGCGTGCTTGCGCATGTCATGGATTGCCCGCAAACCCTCTTGAACATTCAAATGGGGCGCTGACAGCCGTCACAGCTAGGTTCATCACACAGACAGCAGTCATTCTGCAGCATGTTGAAATTGCTGCTGCTGGTGCAGCTAGCTGCCATCACCTATGCAGCACTGGAAGGCCAGCAGCAGCCAGCTTTCCTCAGGAGTGGAGAGCTGGGCGTGCGGCACTGCAGCATGCAGGGCGTTCTGCATGATGAGGATATCGTTTTGCATGTCTGGCTGCGGATGATACCCTCACACATGATAGTTCCTACTCCCCACTGCGAGGAAGCAGAGGAACTGGGCAAGCCCTGCCCAACCAGCGCATTAGTACGAGGTTAGTGCCGACCACAGCCTCAGCATAGCCACAGCTAGACAGGAAGTCTAGGCTCAAGATGCTGACAGTCGTCATGATGTCAGAGCGTCGTCAGATTCCTGCCTAGCACTGGACAGCTGGCGTTTGCAAGCAAACAGAGTCTGTGCATGCAGAGGTGGATGAGCTGTAGAGGTGGATGCAGCTGTAGAGGTGGATGCTTGCAGATGAGCGTGCAGCATTTTGGTGGCTTTGTCTGGCTAACAACATACACAGCTTGTGCTGCCTTTCTCTACCTTCAGGGTACGCTTTGCTGCAGTCAGTCAAGTCATCAGCGGGTTTGAAACCAGGACTGTCACACGCCAAAACCATATCGATGTTCGATCGCATCTTGTACATAAGGTGCGTGTGTGGCAGGTGCTCCTGTCAGGCAGTCTACCATTGGAGACAGCTGTGCCTGCTAAAGTCGGGGCACACAGCGCCACCCTGCAGTCTAGCCTAGCCTAGCCTTATGTTAAATACACGAAAACACGATACACTAGCGTGCACGAGCCTGGCTCAGCACAGCCATGCAATCCTCTGTCAGGGCGTTGCAGTGCTCTCAGGTTGCACCCTTGTAGACGTACTCTGGGCACACAGTGCAGCCAAGGCATGGTCACGTTAACCAGTAAGCGTGCGTGCGTTCACGTGGATGTGCATGGGCTGACCACGGCCCTGACAGCTAATGGGCCACTGGGTAACCTTCCTTGCGGAAGCTGTGAATGCACCACGTGTGTCCGTGCATGTGATCGTTCAGGAGCATGATCTCATCAAAGAACTACGCCCTGACAGTCACGGGGCCGACGGGGCCTGTAGGCGATGCAAACACCCATGTGGTGAGGAACAGCGGCAAAGATAGGATGGATGGCCTTCATTGTATGCAGATGTGAAGCTGAGCGTCATGGTGCAGGCTGCCTGGACGTGTGACTGCTGGGCAGGCAAAGCCTCGCATTGTCTTTACAAGGCACTGCGCAGATTGGTGGTAGCATCACAGTGTGGGGCATGCAAGGCCTTTGGAGTAAGTGCATCTCATGGCCAATCAGTTGATCGATGACATGCTGAAAGAGCTAGGCCAGTAGCACATGATTGGTGTCTGGCGACAATGGTGTTGCAAAGTTGCTGACACAATCACATAGCCAAATTACTCTTGGATGCCTGGCACCATACATTGCGTTGCATATCGTCGGCGGACTCCAGATTCCCATTGATCCTGTACACTGGCCGTTGATCACCAGTTGATTCCTGGCTGCAGATGGATATCCATGGCGAGCTTGAGATGGACCCGCGTGACGACCAGTCATTGGACTTTGAGGTGCGTGCAACACACTTGCTGCTGTGGCACTGGGAGGTGGTCAGCATAAGCATGTCAGGCCTGTAGGATTGCTGGTGGACACCAGACAGAGTGCGTGTGGCCAAAGCATCTGAAAGGCGTTCTTGATGTACTGCCAGCCCCTGACAGCGTAAGTGAGCGTCATAATCCTCGTGCCCTGTGCCCAATTCGTAGCCTTACCTGCACCTTCTCTGCACATCCTATGCACGAGACATCTGTGTTGATCCCCACCGCATTCCTCTCATCCTGTCTGTGTCTGTGCCTGCAGCTGCGTGCACGTGACCTGCCCTGGTACTGCCTGCTGGTCACGGACAGGTCAGACTCAGCTGAGCCCCACCCACTGAGCGCCGCAGGCAGGCCTACACACAGCACGGGCCCAGTGCCCGCTCTCATGCACTTGAGAGCCAGCAGCTGGACACCAAACACGCAGGTGATCAAAACCACCACGTGCAGTAGGCAAGGCGTCTGGTACGGCACCTCAGGCCAGTTGTAGTCAAGGAAAAGCAAGGCGAGACTAAGCAGGAGTGCATTGTATCATTGATACAAAGTCATTGCATCACAGTTTACATTGTGAAGCTGGTGCTCAATACGTTGTTGACCTCACTGGTGTGTGGTCTGTGTGCAAAATGGCCATTTGGTATCTGCTTTACGAGTTTGTGTCTCATGTATCTTGCATGCACAGGTGTGGGTTGTGCTGCCGCCCTTTACTGGCAGTGTCAGTGCGGACCGGTACGCACGGCTGCTTGCGCATCACATGGCATGGCATGCCCAACTGGGGGTGGCACGCTACCTGCTCTACTGCCACAGGCACATGGGCAAGCTGCTGAGGCAGGAGCAAGTCAAGGTGGGCAAACAGATACCGAAGAAATGCCTTGGTGTTGCCAGCCGCCACGCACATGAGGTTTCCCCTGCATGTCAACCGTCCTTCCAAACAAAGAACACTGAATTTCAAGAAGCTGCGCACACGTAAAGGCAACACATCGGGATTCCAAAGGCGTTTGAAGGTCGTAGGCACGTGGTAACCTTATGCATGCGTTTGATAAGTACCTTGCAACTCAAAGATGACATCAGCAGTGATGTGCTGGGCCAGGGACGTTTCCACGCCATGCACTGAACATGAGCAGATCCCGTGCTGACTAATCTTCTCAACACAGCATGTCAGAGACTGAACGTCTGTTGCTCAACCGGTCCATGCCTCCTGTTTTCTCCTGCAGCGTTTGGTCGCATCCGGCCAGCTGACCCTTGTGTGGCACTCGGAGCTGCCTCAGTACCTGCCTGAAGGGGCGGGCGAGGATAGGCCTGACAAGCCAACTGAGATCGAACAGGTGAACAGTGCGTGATCTGACCGTAGGCCATAGGTGGTGCGCTCGGAAGACATTGGGGAGGCATTGGATACATTAACTGAACGAGATGACGTTGCCTACGTAGGCGATGTGTGGTGGCTGGGCTGTGGGTTGGCTCAAGAAAGCTACAGCTAAGCTGTTGGCCTGTTCCACAAGCGCACAGCCCTTGTTTTGCACTACAGTAGGCGCAAGTGCAGCGCAGCCCTGCAACCCAGCTCTGCCAGCTTGAGCAAGCAAGCCTGGATGCGACGTTATGTCCACCTCAAGCTCCACCATGAGCCTTGATTGCTCTCTCCTGCCCAGGTCCTGAGTGCCAACCATGCCCTTCTTGCGCTGTGGGGCAGCGATGTGCTTGTGCTGTTCCTGGCGCTGGAAGACTACCTCATTTACACACCGGCCAAGACAGCAGCACAGGTGAAGCTGACAGGGCACAAGAGCCAAAGCTGAACCTCGAGTAACGTAGTGAAATTGATTATTTGTTGCGGGATGAAATATAGTCTATACGGTGGTGAAATAGGCCGTGACCTCCTTGATTGGTGTGAAAAAGCACTGAACTTGTGCATCGGGTAGCTTTGAAGAGCGGAAAGGGCGCATGGTTGTTACCCAATGATACTGTCTGTTGATGCCACTCACTTTCATGCCTGACGTGTGCTTGCCTCCCTCAAACGGCTTGCCCTGAGTCCTGCTGCGCTGGCAACAGGCATTCGCCAAGTGCAGTCCTGGTGTTGAAGGCACAAGAGAGCTAGCGGGATTGCAGGTGAGAACCTGTCATGGGATTACATGTAGGGAACTGACAATCAGAGAACATTGGCGTGTGCAGCACTTGCTAGCCATATCCGTTGCGATCCGTTACGTTACAGGAAGTGTGCACAGTGTGTTACCCTGCACCAGGGGCTGTGCTGTGCCACATGCAAGGGCTGTGCTTGTCAACTTCTGACCTCCGTGCATCAACAGCTCAAATACAGGCAAAGTATGACAAACTCAATCGTTAAAGCCAGCCGAGCTCAATGCATCCAGTGATATTAAGTGCCTGCCTGGAGGGACGGTGCGTCTGACTGTATGACGCAACGTTGCTGTGCTGTCCTGCTGCAGATCGGCGTCCACGAGGCCACGTGTCAGCAGGCCCCTGTACCTGCATGCCAGTCCACAGCTGCTGCAGACGTGCAGCAGGACGCGGTGAAGCAAGCCCTGGACAGCATGCAAACACTCACCCGCAACAGTGGCTCGCTCAAAGGCAGTACAGGCATGCTGGTGGTGAGTCATCAGGACTGTTACAGGAGCCTTTGTTACGTTCATGAGCGAACGTCCTCGGGGGCGAAGAGGACGAACAGAGGGCGCTGGTGCCCAAATGTGGCCACAGGGCTGACAGGTCACAGGCGTTCTTCTCACTCTGACGTCACGTACATGCTGCGCATTAGGACTGTTGTTCACCAGGGTGTAGCTGCGTGTTGGAGGCCGGTGCAGTAAGCCTTCTGGCGAGTTCTGCAATGTACGGCGATGCAATGCATGAGGACGGAGTTGCTGATAGTCAGATCATGGTCGGCATGGGCTGTGCAGGGCTGAGAACGACTGGCTTCAAAAACACGCAGCTCGGCAGGGGGGGAATTTAAATAGAGAATGACCATATGAGGGAGTGGGTATCTTCGAACCACTTGTACGAATGCTGACGGTGTAAGGAGCTCGAATCCAAGGTTTCAGGTCATTCTGAGATGGTTGAGTGGGTGGTATAAAAGTCCTCCAAAAGGCCCGAGCTACTTTTTTTACCTTTTTGAGTATTTCTTGTTCTACGGCTCAATCAAAGCGAATACAAGGCTTTTGAAGACGTGGCTGGTTGCAGCTCGTTAAGATCTATCCAAAATCACCTTCATTTTCCAGATTGGCCTTGTGGGTGGTTTGTTATGGGCTGGGGAAGTGTCAGAGGGTGCCGGCCCTGGCGTGACCTGCGGCGCCAGGCCGCAGGTCACGCAAGCAGCGATCCAAAGTCGGACGCAGAGCGGGACGTGCTTGCATACCTTGAAAGTGAAGTTTACCTTTGGCATGCCCCCATAGCCTGTGACATGTGTGGCGATTAGGGTTTGATTAGGGCCGCCTGGGCTTTGATGACCCATAAGTGAGGCAATGTTCAAGTGAAATATGCAACCAAGGGGAACAGCTTTCGATTGAGCCCCTTTTCATGTGATCCTGAGCCGTTTCTGGGTGGGTTCCAAAAGTGGTCCAGTTTTCAAAAAGCCGAGGCCATTTTTGATCATAGGGTCACGGACTTTTTAACCACCACCCCTTCCCCCGCCTGACCTCGGCGACACAAATTGTTGTTTAGGCAACAGTGCTTGCACGTCTTTTCCAAGCCAGCACTCAGGCAGTGTTTGTCTCCACTAAGCGACCTGCGCCGCACCTTGTTACTGTGTTAACAAGATGTTATGTCGTCATCGCTCGCAGGATCCAAATCTCGTGCTGGACTTGCATGTCAGCTCCTTTCAGGCCTGGCCCGGAGCGCGCATGGTGCAAGCCGATGCCGCATGCCTGCGGATTGTGCACATATCTGATGTCATGGCATCTGACTCAAGCTAAGCCAAGCACAGAACAGTGCACAAGAACACACCGTCATGATTCTTTATTGTATTGTATGGTAGGCAGGGCTTGATGGCCAAAGCAGCTGACACACGCCATGACTCAAATGAGAGTGATGCAGGTTCACAGAGCACCGACAACATGTTGAATAGCACCTTTTCCTTAACACCTGCATAGTTTTCATTGCCAGTCTACATGGACGGCTTCGTGATGGTTAAATCTCGAAATCCAGCACAGGACTGTGTGATAGTTGGTGGCATTGGTTGTGATTTCAGTCATGGCTGGGTCTGAACATGGAATCACTGGGCATTATAGTGTGTAGCAGCCGTGCCACATGGAGCATCAGAGTAATGAAGGGTTGTCCGTTGCTGGCAGTAAACCGCATCGCAAGCCATGTGGCTCCTGGTACAGAGTTTTCTGTCACAAGGCGCTTGGCTCTTCTATGTGCAGTCAGCGGCCCATGTCATATGCATGGCCATTCACCAGCACCTGGCTGCCCTTGTCACCAGGCTGTGCTGAAGGAGGACTTTGGATTGTAACGTATGGTGTGCGCGCTACACACATGGCACATTATGAATCAATCAAGGCTGCACTTGCTTTGTTGTATTATCCATTCATTCATGGTTGCCACTTCGTGCAACCAATCGTCTCTGCAGTAACAGCAGATACTGATGCAAATGGTAGCCAATCCAGGTTGCAGAACCCGGCTGTCATGCATTGTCAGGAAGTGCCAAATTGTCAATGTCAGCCCAACAAACCGAGCGCTGTATAGGCTCTCAACGTTCCCTCAATCATTGTCGCTCTTGACAACGGAATTAAACAAACGCTTGCACGCCTGCCGACGAGGGCCAGCATAACATGCAAGTGACACTGCTGCTTGAAGCCCATGCTGTCAACTTGCTCATTCAACCCTTTTGAACTGAGCAGTGTATTCAACTTGCACATGCACTCTCAATCACAAGTGCCACGTCACGCACGCGTGCGACATGTAACCTAATGCACATGCCCCACAGGTGCTTTCGTAGTGCCGAAGTGCTCGTGGAGAGGCCACAATGCCAAAGGTCAAAAACAAGCACTGGTGAAGCTTGCGCAAGAAACACAAGGACCCAGTCAGCTGCTTTCAACTTTGGACAGCAGTCAGAGTTCGCGCCATTCAACATCTCCAGGCCATGCGTTGAAAGTTGCTCTGCTGGCTGATCACCAAACAGGCAACCAATCGCATTTCGTTCACCTGCGTGGCACACGTTGACATGTCTAGTTCTTTTCTAGCTCTTCCTGGAATGCTTAGTGGTAGCTGCCTCATCGCCATTGCCATGTGCCAGGTTGAACACATTCTGGCTGGTGCTGGCTCCCAGCTGTCGTTACCAGCCTAGCCCCCAGCAGTGTATTGTTTAGCGTGAAATGCTGTTCAATGTGTGCTTTGGTGATGTCTTCCATAATACATCCGGAGTACGAGGGACTCTGCCCGCTTGACCCTGTGCCACGCTGGCATTGGCAGGCAATTACAACTCATTGCTGCTGGTGGCGTTGGACCTTCTGCAACAGCCATTCGACTCCTCTTGCGCGGACGTAGCGGCAGCCTTGCGTGAATGGCGACGCATCAGCCGGCAACTGGCGTCCTGCGAACGCGCACCCGGACTCTGCGCTGGGTATGGCTGGGCATCAGATAGTCATGGAACGCGCAGCCTTGACTTACCAACTGTGGACTTGTACACGAGACTGTAGGAGTCTCTGAAACCGACATGATTGATCGGCCTGACCTCCCAGTGGTGCCCAAAAAGGCGCAGCGATGCTTCGTCCTTGTCCCGCTTCGGTTGCGTTGTCTGTGTTTGTTCACTAGCGGTGACTTTCTTGGGGTTGTCCATGCTCGCTCCCCGGATCTGAAACGGGAACAGCGCAGTTTGCGGAAGTAGCGACCAATGCTTGATCAGCGTTCTGACGTTTGTGTCATGTCATCAACTCCTTCTCATGTCAAAGTCAGGGGCTGCTGACGTGGCGGCCACACATGGCGGCCATATCACGCAGCCGTCACCGTGCCCAAGTCAGACTACGACCCTACACCCCCCATGTCACGCAGCCATTCCCCATGGTTCAACTTTCGGTGAGAGAGCGACCATTAGCACTGTGTTCCAACTCAATCCAACTGAGCACCTTGACCTCGTCTGTGCAAGCAATGGCAAATGCCATCGTATTCACCTCACTGCATCAGTATGGGAGCACAATGGCAGCCATCGACAAGCAGCACCAAGCCTCACAGCTTGTTCACAACTTATGCAACAACCACACTCGTCCTCGTAGCCACACTATAGTCAATGCTTGAGCAATCAACGCAGCTTCAGCAATTGATGCAGAATCGCTTTGGTACTAGAGGCATCAATATCACTGTACCAGAGGCATCACTTATTATACCACAGACTCATCGAACATTCTCAAAAGTGCCAGATATAAAAACAAAGTCTCAAAATAACGTACGTGTCACTACACAGGGTTTCCATGGCCATGGTTCCGCCCACAAATGCCATGCTGACGCCCTGCGCAATGATCATTTACCATTCTATCCGTGTTAGTTTCCACACTGCTCAACGCTATGCACTCAACTTCACAACGCTAGCTCTGGAACTACAACTTTGCAATGCTGGCTCTAGGGGGATAAGCAGCTCCCTCAGGAAACACGCTGGTAAAGATGCACAAAAATTGCTCTTGTGCAAGCGCGGTATGTGCTACATCGCAGCCTGCGCTGCTACAGCAGCAGCTGCCTGGGCTTCTTCCCTGCTGTGCATGTCCGGGCCCTGCCCGTAGTCCCACACGCCGCCCCGCTTCACAAAGGTGGGCGCATTGAAGAACGGCGCCACGGCAGCCCATGCACGCGGACCACCCACCTGTATGAAAGCAGCACAGTGCAATATGCATTCATGCAGATTGGTGTGCATGCAGATAATTCAGGCACTACACCATACAACAAGGCGCCCGTCCGTACAAGGCGCAAGCCAAGGGAGAACTCGTGACGGATGTTGTTTGTTGCTCAGGCAGGTAACAGATACACATTCACGGGGTTGTCTCTTTGTACAGTGACGAGACATCAGCTGGCTCACTGTGCGTGTGATGGTGCCAGTGAAGATGCCTGCTTTCGCACGCGGCACTGACCTGCAGCACAGAGGGTCCGTACTTGTGACCGGTGGAGCAAGGCGAGCTGCCTGCTGCGTCCGAAATGGTGTTTGTGAAGAAGCTGCAAGGGACCAGTCACAACGTTGTGGCCCAGATACTGGACAACATGAGATCTGTGTGAGCTCTGCGGTGCAGTTGGTTTGTGTGCATGCCGCGGCCCAATTCTTTGATGCTTTGGTAGTTTGTGCTTTGTATGCCCAGTTTGTGCTTTGTGAGTGCATGCTTGGCATCCTGCCATTACACTCATAATTTGTACCACCCAGCCATGGTGTGCGCCTGCTGTTGCCCGAACCTGTGTGTCTGGCCTGCACTCACCAGCCCCTGGCGTCCATCATGGCTGCATGCAAGCACGAAAACACACAGACTTGTTGGCAAAGCCCAGAACTATGCAGACTTCATCCATCATGCACTCAACTGACTTGAGCGCAGGGCGCACATCTCAACCTGCAAACAGGCAACCTGCTTCAGCTTCACGATTGATTTCTTACTCGTCTGGCTGTCCCGCCTTGCCTAGATGCACCACTTGCCCCTGCCGCCCCAGGAGTGCAGTGCACTCACCGTAGCTGCCCCGCATGGTTGCGTTGTCCTCCGGCACCACGGGAATGCCGCTGCCCTGAAGACCTGCCTGGGCGCGACCCACGTACCTGCAACATCACAACATTACAACATAACATTGTCTTCTGACTTTGTGGCACTGACATAATGTGTTTTTCATTACCACTTTGTAGGACTGGCAGCCAGTTCGCACCTGTCACGACACATCAAAATATGACGTAACTCACACTTTGAATTGCTCGGGTGAGATGAGCAGGGGGTCGATGGACCCTGTGTTCTGACCCTCCACGGGCAGGGCCTGCGCAGGGCAGAGCAGTCTCTAGACAATCAGTTCGCAAGGGTGGCCGCAGCACGGCCCAGTGCTGACGCAATGTAAAGACGGCTTGCACTGACACCTGAGCAACTGCACTAGCTTGCCTGAAAGATTTTCCATCGTGCTGGAGCCATGGCCGTGACAAGCTCTGTCATGTCGTCCTCGCAGTTGAGGCGGGTAACCACCTGGGTGCAAAGGCGGGCAGGCAGGTTAACATCGGTGAAGCGCGCCGCGCGCGAGCTTGCCTCGTGACCAGGTTGCGAGGTCCGGGTCGCCTTCGTTTGTCGCTTTTCCTCCGCCTCGTTCAACATGTCACCCTGCCCCAGCCTAACCTCAGCCAGGCGCAACAAGCTGTCGTCTGGTGGCTGAAGCCGTGATCGTGCGGGAAGCTCGTGCACATCGCGTATGCATAAAGTTACGTAGCGCCTGGAAACATCTGCACCCAAGCGACGACGGAACAGAGCTGCCGACTAGGTCACGGCACCCACCGTATTGACTTTTAAAGTGATGCCCAGCTCGTGCGCCAGCGGGCACAGCCCTAGAATGCGTGCAAGATGCGCATTGCGCGGCGTTGATATGTCGCCAGTGGACTGCGCGCGCATGGATGGGCAGATGTGTAAATACGTGCGTGCGACTCAGTCATCATACAAAAGGCTCAGTAAACACAACCATATAATCATGCGACAAACAGGATCTAAACAACCCGTTTGTTCAGCGGCAAGTGCAGCTGCTCAATTTTCAACTGCGGTGCTGATTTTTGTGCGGCAGGACCGCCTGTGCTCGCGGTGTGCGGTGGTCCAGACCTGCAGGCTGCAGCTCCGTTAGCTCCTTCGTGCAACCGGCAACACCGCCAGCATACCAATGTATATCGTTGCAAGTTGATCTCACATGGCGCACCTGAGTGTCAACTGACACAACCTCGTGGTTGAGGCCCCTGCCCAGGCTTGCATGCAGAGCATCAGTGCTGGCGTCTACTGAGAAGGCCAGTATGTCCAGGGATGCTGCGGCAGAGTGGCACAGCAAATCGTTGCGCCGCATGTGTTGCAAGGCAAGAATGAACAAGGCGCTTACTCAACGTGATCTTTTAACAATACTAAACTTCGCCGTCACTATTATTATTATTCGGTTGATCACCTATGTACGAACACCAGGCTCTGACGATGTCGTGGCGTAATCCATGTAATGTAAACCATGGCAAAGCTAGTCTAGTAATGCCAGCTGCTGGCGTTACCTGAGAGGTCGCGAAGCCGTCTGGGCGTCAGCAAACTTCCGTTGGTAACCTGAAACGTACAAGGATTGCCCCTTGCTTTGATCAAAAATTGACGAAAACGTGTGTCGCTTGACACGTTTCTGGGCGGCTGAGTCTGTCACACAACGTGTGTTGATCATGACTGCGTGGACGGACTATGACTCGACGTTCACGTCTGCTCACCAGGCAGGTGTTCATACCCAGGTCCTTGGCTGCGGGTATGAGCTTGTCGATGCTTGGGTGCAGAAGAGGTTCACCACCAACAAAGGTAATGCGCGTGAAGCCCAACGCCTTAATTTCCTCCAAAATCTGTGCAGTATATGACAACATGCTGTTGCTTTCCGAGCGAGTAGCAAACGGACGCGCTGCCTTGGCAACGGTCGGCGAATGCACCGCGTCCCACCTCGGGCGCTCGCGACACTGACACAGCCTGGTAATTCTGAGTTCAGCCTGATATCTGTATCCTGCCAGGCCTTACGTTCATCATACTTCCCAGCTGCGCCAGTGCCTGCGACTTGTCGATGTCCTCGAACGTCGCAAAGCAGAATCTGCACGGAATTATCGCGCATCAAAACAGCCATGTACAGCACATCATGCCACTGCACAAAAGGCATCCTTTCTGTGACTGCACAAAATGCAAAAGCTGGTTGGTTGCCGTGGTGAAGCGAAGTGAAAACCCTAAAGATTTCAAAAGCTCAACTCAGGTTATCCGAGAACGTCGTCACTTACCTGCAGCTGTAGTTGCAGCTGGGCGTGAGATGCCAGTTCACTGTAGGTGGCACTACTTGTGGACTCGACCCCAGCGCTGCAACCATGCTTTTCGTAGGCGTGCTTCTTTTGACCAACCAGCTGGGTGTGTACAAGCTCCTGAAGCCGCTGCCTTTCGCCGGCAAGCCATGGAAGCGCGGTCGCTTGAGGTATCGCTGCATCTGCATGGGCAATGATCTCGCCCGATTCAGGTTGCAATAGAGGCGCAGACTCAGAGAATCAGAATCTCGGGCGCAGCGCGATAAGCTGTGCTATCTCACAGATAGAGACAACAGCCTAGGCAAGTGCGCCTGTGCCTGTGCACCGAAACGGCTGCGCCTGTGCATAAACACAGCCCGTGCACACACTTGTCCAAGGAAACTGGTCTAATCAACCATGTACAACAGTGTATATTGTATACGTACACAAGCGCAAGGCAACGACGTCACATACAACAGTGGCGCAACCTGAGTTCTGCTCCTAAAGTCTGTCGCTTGCGGAAATGTATCCAAACTTCTGAGATCTCTTGGGGTAGCCCGTCGATGGCCCGAGGTATCGCATTCATGTTCACTCGGCACCGGGATTGTTGATCAGCGCCGAGACCATGGCGAACCGTTCAGCCTGCAGGCAGCGTTGACGGAAGCAGGCAAACTTATAGCGCTGCAATCCCTGTGGACAGAACCTTGGGACGCTTGTCTGCCGTCGTGTGTCCAATTGGTTAGTGCTGTCAGCACCGCCGGGGTCCGCACCTCTTTTGAAACTGTCACTCGGCGCCCCAGACGGGGTTGCCACGCCACATACCACACTACACTCCTCGGCAGTCAGGCGTCTTCGTCACCACTCAATCATCGTCCATACCTCAGCCAAGTAATCAGTGCAGCTGGGGAGCACGAGCAAGTGCATTTCAAATCAACTGGAACGTGCATACGTCGAGCCAACCACACTTCGACCTGCCTAGTTCGTACCAACTGTCGCAAATGTGTCAGGCAACAAGACACAACAAATATAATGTCGCGCTGGAACAGGCCTTTCAGAGGCTTGAGCATCAGTATTGCCACCTTCACACACCAGGTGAGGCCAAAGCAGGTGGCTGGGTGGAGAAAGCAGTGCATGGCTGTTGTGGTGATCCGGACAAGCTGCTGCCTATCATGTCGTGGGTGGACTTGTTAGACTTTGCAGCGGTAGCAGTACAATACAGAGTGCTTTGGTCTTGTCTGAAGAAGGGATCTCTTGTCTGAACACGGCTGCAGCACTAAGAAATGTGTCGGAAGGGCACAGAACTACATAGATCACAGCATCATGAGGGCGTCGTGTACTCTTCTTGGTCGAAGAAACTCAGTTGCTATGGGGATGAGCTAGGGGTCAAACAGACCTGGTCGTGTTCAGTCAGCAAATTGTAACAGAGTTTTGAGTGGTTTGGTGTGTCTATCGCGGAGGTCACTGGGCCTGTTGTTACAGATAGGCAGGCGTCTGCCAACCAACTCCACACTCTGCACATTTGCCGGCAGGGCCAGCGACAGTCCAACGTCACTTGAAGCAGTGTGGAAGGCAAACAGTCTTCACGCCCAACACCTACATCTCTTCCAATGTGTCATTCGGCTTCCCCAAAGGGTGTTAGGACAAGAATGGGCGATGTCAGGCCAAGCAGACGCAGCCTTTTGTGTCCAGTGCTTATGGTAACTGCTACCCCTGCATCTGAGCAACTACTCTAAAGCGAAAACCTTCAACAAGCCGACACAAACGAGCATGACGAACTGGACGTCGTTGGAGGCACGGAGGTGGTTATTGGTCTTAGCCTAGGCCCTGAGAGCGACCTACAAACAGCCTATGGCCGTGCAAACAACAATGACAAGCACACCGTTCGCTCGGGTCAGACCCAAGCAGTGAGGCACACCGATCAAATCGAGCAGTCAAAATACCAGCCGCCCAACGAAAAAGAAGTTTGCCAGATCTGGGACAATTTGCAGTGGCACCACTGAGACCAGTCTTGTGATGTGACCTGGCAAACTTCTTTTCTTATCCAACCTACAGCTGCTGCAGCTTTTGCGGCATTGGCATGCAATTTTGAAAAGGATGTACGAGGTATGGGATGCGATTTGCATACGCCAGGACTCGCCACCTAAACCTCACCCATACCTCTGCTCCTGCGAGCGATCCAAACACAAACACAATCTGCAAGCAAGCGTCTCTCTCCTTTGTCGCATCATGCATCATCTCCTCAAAAGAATCCCTCACTGCACCTAATGTGGTGCGGCCTTCCTAGGCGCACACAACCCGAACCACAACCCGTGCTAGGCCCTGTTCGAGGAAAGCTGCCTGTTGCCCAACCAACCATACAATACGATGGCATTTGTAGAATTGCTGCAGGTTAATCATCTGCAGCCGGTAGTAGTATGACAAGGTAATTCATTAATGATTGGTGTGGTCTGATCCACTCATGTCGCCATGCTGTGCCGCTGCTGCCTGTGCTGCTTGCTGCTGCCTCTGCTGTGCCAGAAGCACCTGGTACATGTGCATCGCAGGTGCAGCTCCCATACCGCTGAACGGCAGGCTTCCTGCCACCTGTGAAGTGTCTGCATAATGCCCTCCTGCACCTCCCACTGACCCCTGTCCACCAAGCATCCCACTGTACATGGCTGACTGCCCCTGCAGCTGCTGCTGCTGCTGTTGCTGCTGATGCAGCCAGCCGCCCACTGTCTGCTGGTCAACCAGCATATCCATGGGCTGCCCTCCACCACCTTGTGA